>JANRGW010004667.1:0-20306 GCA_024733675.1 Psilopsiagon aymara | reverse complement strand
CCCTGCCCATGGCAGGGGGGTTGGAACTGGATGAGCTTAAGGTCCTTTCCAACCCTGACTATTCTATGATTCTATGACTCTATGACGTCTGTCAAATGGCTTTTCCAAATTTGCTCAGTGTGGGTTTTGCCATTTGACACTTAATTAGCTGGTTATTCTGAGGGCGAAAAACATGTTTGACACATCATCATCCTGGGTGCTGCAGTTTAACCCTATCTGGCAGCTAAGTACCACACAGCTGCTCACTCAATAGAATTGGAAGGGTAAAAGGGAGAAAACTCATGGATTGAGATAAGAACAATCTAATAATTAAAATGGTAGTGAATAATAGCTAATTATAAATTATAATCTTTTCAAACTGAGCTGAAAAAGAGATTTCACACTCTAAGAGGCTTAAGTTCCACCAAAAGAAGTCAGCGTGGGCATATTCTGGTCTTTGTACTGTAGCTGGTTTGGTTCGTGAGCAGCACACCTCACATTTGAATTAGTCCAGATTTGTGGCACTGCTAAAAAGAAAAAAAGAGAAATTGAACAAAAGATAAAATAAAGCCAAAAAAATCTGTGAAGAAGAAGTAGAGAGAGATTTTCTTTCTCATCCTGGCTCCAGAGCAGAGCTGCTCCAGCCCTCAGCATCTCCATGCCCTCCTCTGGTCTTGCTCCAACAGCTCCACATCCCTCTTATGCTGCTGCCCCAGAGCTGGATCAGGACTGCAGGGGGGGTCTCCCCAGAGTGCAGCAGAGGCGCAGGATCCCCTCCCTGAGCTGCTGCTCACGCTCTGGGGGTGCAGCCCTGCACACAGGGGGGGTCTGGGCAGTGAGCACACTGATGGGTCATGTACAGTTTTTCATCCATCAGTACTCTCAAGTCCTTCTCTACTGCTGCTGCTGCATAGGTCTGAAAAAAGAAATGTCTCTTTCTTTCCAAATGCCATAAAGGTCCCACTTGCCACTGAATTTTTGCTCCACTGATGACATCCTGAATTTAGGACATGTCAATGCCACCTGAAGTATTTCCATCCAGGCAGCCCTGTGCAGTCACTGTTTAAATGGCCCTTTTTTGACCTAAACTCTGCTTTGTCACTGAAGTGTCAGTTCCACCCTAGATGACTACATGTTATGTGTAGCGATATATCTTTCAATCTACCTGTCTTCCATCTACACGTCTCATGCTGTTTGTGTAACTAAAGTGTCCCTTGATAACCTGAAATTGTAGGTATCAACACCATGTTCAGCTCTGATTTCCTTTACAGCCTCATCCTTAATTCCATTTCAAGTTATTATTTTTCTAATGTTCAGTAGAAATAATACACAGCAGCATCCATTGTCCTCGTACACGCCTAATCTCCTGTAATTGGGTATTTCCTTCAATCCGTCCTGTCAGCTCAAAAATACTGAATGAACTTGCTGTCACAATCAGTTAAGATTTATTAAAAACTGCAACCCAATATCTTTGATGTTGGCTCACTGGGAACTGTCTGACATAATCCCACAAATTCTTTCGAAAGCACGGTCATGGGCATGCCCTGTATGTTTTCCCAAGCAGTTTAGACAACGTAGGGCTGTACTCCTAAAATCGCCGAAATTAGAGATGAGGAAAGGACTTGTTATTATAACATTGGTTTGGACATTGATGGGCAAATCTTCACATAATGGCAGAGCTCCAAATAGGATGCAGGTGCTGCATCTCCTGGGATCAAGGAGCTGATCAGCAAAGCTCACTCTCTTCTGTACATTTATGTTAGGCAGACTGAGGCAGAATTGATGCATTTCTTCATTGATAAGTTTAATTTAAGCGTGATGGTGCAAAGTTCAAGCCCTACTGCAGCCAGCTGGTTTGAGTTCTGATTAGAAAACCTTTGTGCTTGTTTAAGACTGTTTTCTGACTCCCATAATATAACAGTTCCAAAGCCAGAGTTATATGACACATTGGAGAATCTCAGTTTTCTTTTCAAAACAGAAGTGAGAATCCAGCCTGTCTGTTGGTAGAAAATGCCTTGGCTTCAAAATCCAGAGAAGAAATAAAACCAATCCATAATTATCTCCTTCTTTCCTAAACTCTTGGGGTTTTAGCCAACTGGAAGATGTGCACTAGAGAGCGCTTCTTCATGACTATTGAGCATTTGGAACCAGTGACACAAACCAGGCAGGCTTTTAACCTCCAAACTTCACCCAAGATCTTTACATGACAACAGGTTTTGTACCGTACAACCTGCAGCTCTTTTGCTGCTGTCTCACACAACGTGTTCCTGGTGTACCTTATCTCAAGTTGCAGGTGTGAAACAAGGGGTGAGTTTCTATCCTCCAAAGAAACTGCACAGGGAAACCTCATTGGGGTGAGAGAGAAACATCCAGAAAGGGAAGTGAAATGCAAGAAAAGAAAAGGGGAGAGCTGGAGAAAGGAAAACCACAGAATGGTTTGGATTGGAAGGGACCAGTTTCAACTCCTGTCATTGAAGGGACACCTTCCACTCCAAGTCCCTGTGTCCAACCTGGCCTTGAGCACTGCCAGGGATGGGGCAGCCACAGCTTCTCTGGGCACCCTGTGCCAGCGCCTCAGCACCCTCCCAGGGAAGAGCTTCTGCCTCAGAGCTCATCTCAGTCTCCCCTCTGGCAGGTTAAAGCCACTGAAGGCAATATGAAAACAAAGGGAAAGCTGCTGTCACTCACTAAAGGCAGAAGACTTCCCCACTGAGGAAGGCTGTAGGCAACAAATAATAACAACAATATATCAAATTCATATTCTGTACTACAAAAGACCATATTATTTCCCTGATCTCTGCACACTCATCACAGTGACATCAGTGGGAGCTTTGCAGCTGATCAAGCAGTGTTTACAGCCTTCCCTTTTGTCCCAGCTCCATGGCCAGGATACATGCTTAATGAAACATCACCAGAGCTGGAAGTCTGTCCTTTCCAGTGGGGGGTGTTAACTCACGCTCTAGAACCTGGAGGAATCTTTTGCCAAGAGGTTTCCGTTTCTCTTTCCATGTTGGTGAGAAACATGGAGGCAATTCCTTTTCCAGGCCATTCAGCCATGAATGGCTTTTGTTGCATGCCTGGCAGCAGAGCAGCCTCTCCCCAGCTTTGCAATCTCTCTCTGCTCTCATTTCCTGCACCTCAGGGTGCTTGCCAACACTCTGACATGCTGGGTCATGTTTTTCCCTGCAGAATATCTGTCAGCTGAACTTCTCCATAACCTGTGAGCCAAATTGTGGTTGTAAGCATTGTTCTGATGAACAAACAAGTGTCGTATCTGTAGGAACTGCAGCCTTATCAATGCTCTTCCATTAAACAGTTGCTCTACAAGAGTTACCACTTGTGCAAGCAATCAAGCGAGCCACTCATAGCTTTACTAGGTCCCTTGTATTCTATGTTCACAGAATAGGAATATTTCCATTTCTTGGAGTGTCTTCCCAAGAAAATGATTCAGAGAGCTGGAGGAGAGGTCTTGCAAGTGGCTGATGTTTCAGAAACTAATGGACAGCAGTAGAACAGATACTGAAACACCTCATCTGCTTTCATAAGACGCTTGGAGAGGCTTAGAGGTTGACTGTCATAAGGCTGAGGACGTTTTATGCTTCCTGAGCTCATGCTAGATAATGACTGTATCACTGCTGGGGCACTAGTGTGCTGTTCATGGTGTGTGAGGGCGGCCAAAGGTCTTGGATTAGATACCGGCTTTGTTAGAGTAATCCAAGATAAATAAAACAATCAATGAATAAATAGATGTGCAACCCTCAGTTTGCACATCCAGGAAAGGGACTGCTGAGTCTTCATCAAATGTGCTCCTTTTCCTTTATGGCTGCATCCCTGAGCTTTAGAGAGCCTTCTGTTTTATCAGAAGACAAATAATTTCATAGACCCAAAAAGCAAAACCACAGCCTGGGCGATTCTCCAGGCCTGTAGGAACTTATTGGTCCTACACAAACCTAAGATTTCGGTCGTGACGACTCTATAAAGAATTAGTAAACTGTTCACAAAGAGCTAGGGAGTATACTACAATCCAACAGTGCAGGAAGTTGAAGTATTTATAGTGCTTTCTACTGATGTGCTGCAGCATGTGACCCTCAGGCCCGTAACTCAGACATGTTCATCACTTCTGCTGGTCATATATTCATCCTCCATAAACCTTCACTGAACAAAGTCTTAAAAAGGAGTATTACCAGTTTATTAGAAATAAAGGGTTGCCTGTGGGAAAGCCAAATAGAAACCCTGTCAAGGCAGAGTCAGGAGTTTGGTATCCTCGCAGCATCACTCCAGAGACACCAGGTATTTCCTACAGTAGTGGTTTCCAGTGTGGGGTTTTATTTTAGGAACTCCAGATGCTTCCAGGGGCTGTTCCGTCCCCACTGAGGGACCTGAAGCTTTCTGACAGTAAGTTAACACTTCTTGGTTATCATACACATAAAATTTGGAGTACTCCAAGGATTTCCATGTGTCTGCCAGCTACAGCTTAGAAAATACCTTCTTAAAGGCAGAGATTTTCTGTTATATGTCTGGACATCACTTGCCCAGGAGTTCTCTGTAGCTACATATAGAATTAAACTAATATTGCAATCATAAACACTGCTCCACTCTCAACAGTGAACGTTTCATTGACAGACACACTCTTGGACCCCGAATAGAGGAGAACAGCTTGAATATAAAATCCTGAAACATGGATGAAATCTGTAGCTCTTGCAAATTTATTACTCCCCTTGCTCATGGCAGACCTGTGCACTATCTATGTGCATTGTCAGTCTGCATTCAAAAAACATTGCTTTGCAAATAAATCAGCCCTTTTTATTTCATACATTGCCCCAAAAGGCCAAGATTTGCAGCAGATCCCACCAGCCTTGGAGAGCAGCTGGAAGTCATCAAACACAAAGCCATCAGCAACCAGTAGCTCTGGGAACATGCCACAGCTTGGGGGCAGGATGCGAACCGGTGACATGAAGACATGAGAAATCCAGGAGGAGGGAAGATATATCCTTCATTCAAAAGAGGGACTCACTGATGTACAAAGAATTGTTCCCAACATCCAGGAGGCCCCAGCATCAGCTCCAAGCAAAACCTACCAGGTTGCTGGCTGCCTTATGCTTTACTTCATTTATTTAAGATACAAGTACAAAAAGCTTTACATGTCGAGTAACACGAGACAATTTGTGCGTGTCTGTGTATTTTTCCTCCTAAATCGGTGTGTTTTTAGAGAAAATTGCATTCATGAGCACGTTTGGCAAGTGGAGTTGTATCAAAAAAAAAAAAAAAAATTAAAAAAAGAAAGACCCAAACTGCTACTCTGGCATTTCATCAAATCCCATTAAAAAGAGAGAAAAACCCGCCCTAATATCTTTTTCATAATCCAAAATGCAGGGACATGTTTTAGTCATTTACGGCTTATGGGCTCAGAATTCCCACAACTGCTTCGAATTACAAAGAGTTTTTGGTCCCATTTTCCCAGATTTCATCCTGTTACAAATGCTTGTTTTCTTCTTCCTTCTCTCCTTTTTCAATAACAGAACATATGGATCTGTGTGCAGGCTTAATCAGTTCAGCAGCATTCTCATTCTTCCCCTTTTCCCCATCACTAATAGAGGTGATGGTGAGCAGGTTTCACAACAAAAGTGAGGACTGGCTTTAGGAAGAGCTCCCTTTTGCTTGCCATGTGTTTTGTTTTGGGTTAGAACAAAAAATATCCTGGATGTTGGATCTGCCAAACTTGGCCATTCAGAAAGTCAAATTTTCAGCATTCTGGACCCTCCTGGACTTCAGACTTGCAAATTAATGTCTGGACTTCTCCATTCTGGTGAGACACTGGATAACCCCAGACTCTCAACCTGCCTGGGCAGAAGCCAGATCATAAACACATAAATATGGCCATAGATTAGAGCAGAGGTCCAGCTAGTCTTTTATCCTGTTTCCAGTAATGGTCTTTGTGGATGCTTAGCATAAGGACATACCATGTACAGATTGAGCTTCATTATATCCAGACCTTCTTGCAACTTCTCTATGGCTTAGTGCTGCACTCTCAGATGTTCATAAGAGTTCTCTGCTCTCTATTTCTGCATCTGGTTCTGCTAAAAAAGAAGGGAAAGCATGGAGAGAGTTTATTCCTGATGTTGAGGTAAAGATCCTCAGACATAGAAACATAAATTAGTTGCATGTCACCGTGGACAAGATAACTGTGTCCACAGCAGATTTCTATTATGTTAAAAAAAAGGAAACTATGGAGCTGAATCTACCCTAATCAGAAGAAATGTTAGGGTTCAGGAAGACATAACAGTTGTTTTAGACCAGTGAGAGTGAGATACAGAAGGTAACTCAGCATCCTCTTCCACTATAGTATAATACAATGGTCTCCTACATCTGGGAAAGAGATGGGAGTGAATGGTGGGATGAATGGCTGATCTTCCTTTCTGTGAGAGTGGTTTTCATAGATTTATAGAATCACAGAATGGTTTGGGTTGGAATGGACCTTAAAGACCATCTAGTTCCACTCATTTCCAGCCTTCCAGTATCTGAAGGGGGCCTATAAGGATCCTGGGGAGGGACTCTTCATTACGGACTCTAGTGATAGGACATGGGGTACTGGGTTCAAACTTAAAACAAGGAAAGATTAGATTGGATATAAGGAAGAAGTTCTTTACTGTAAGGGTGGTGAGACGCTGGAATGGGTTTTCCAGGGAAGCTGGGAATGCTCCATCCCTGGTGGTGTTCAAGGCCGGGTTGGACAGAGACTTGGGTGGTTTAGTGTGAGGTGTCCCTGCCCATGGCAGGGGTTGGAACTGGATGAGCTTAAGGTCCTTTCCAACCCTAACCACTCTATGATTCTATGATTTGCCATGGGCAGGGGCACCTTCCAGTAGACCACATTGCTTAGTTTTGGGACACTCAATGAAGAAATTCAACTTAAGCCTCATTTAGGCAAAACCTCTCTGCATCCTCATGCCAGAATCTTGTCTCTTTTCTCCCTGGAGGTTGTTCCTACCGCTGCCTATGTCACAGCTTTAAACATGAGGAAAAGGCTCAAAGCAAACTGTTGGAAGACAACCTTGCTGGTTCTTCCTGGGTCATTCAGAAGGAGTTCCCTGTGGAGCGATGGTACCTGAGAGCATCTGTTTGAAGACATAGACCCACAGCCCCAGCTCACTGGGGAAACTGAGGTGGGCTTGTGAGGATACTCAATGTGTTAAAAAAGACTATTCTTTATTGTTCTTTTTGTTAAAATTTGACATCCAGAATTCTTAATCAGTTGCAGAGCCCTTATCCTACGAGCTATAATCAAGGGCAAGTTCATGGAAAATATCACTACTTTTTTCCCCCCTTTCTGTATTAAGAAAACAATTCCATGAGTTTAAAATAAGTTTTACCCCCTTGTAAAGAAATAAGTTCACCAGAAATGGGCCCCTGAAAATCTTAGTAAAACACAGACAGCATCGTGAGGTTTTTGCCACAATGTTTTTCAGGGATTTAATAAGGATCAGAGGCCAAAACCCTACATATTTTCTGGACTAGGAGCAGCAAGAGCAAATATCCGACACTGAAATGGCATATTCCCACTGCTCCTACAAAAGTGTATTATATTATTGCCAGTTAATATTATTATTAGTTATTACAGGTGGCAATGCTATTATTACTATTATCATCATCATCATTATCATCATTGACTCATAGAATCATAGAACCACAGACTGGTTTGGGTTGGAAGGGACCTTAAAACTCATCATCCAGCTCCAACCCCTGCCACTGCAGGGACACCTTCCATGGAGCAGGGTGCTCCAAGCCCCTGTATCCAACCTGGATTGAGCACTGCAGGGATGGGGCAGCCACAGCTTCTCTGGGCACCCTGTGCCAGCGCTCAGCACCCTCCCAGGGAAGAGCTTCTGCCCAAGAGCTCATCTCAGTCTCGCCTCTGGCAGGTTCAATGCTTTAGCATTATTATTATTATTATTACTACCAATGCCATTACCATTACTGCTACCACTGCTGAGCCTGGTCATGACTAGGAAATGCCTTTGCCAGGAGCCGTATGCAAGTGTAAAATAAAACATTCCTGTTACCAGCTATTTTGTCAGCACTGACTGATAAATATTGTTGGTAACAATCAGAAGGGAAGGGACTCCTTGTTACATAGCAAACAATCAGATGTGCTCTGCTGAGCACTGCTTGGTGGGCCCAGTTCTGGGTCTCCACCAAGAAACTGTAAAATTAGAGGAGTTTAGCAGAGGCTACACAAAGAGTCAAGGGGCTGGAGCATGTGAGGGAGCTTGATTTGTTTGGCCTGAAGAAGAGAGGTTTAGAGGGCAATATATCCTTTTTCATGAAATACATCAATGGGATTCAATGAGAGAACAAGCCAAGCTCTTCTTAGAGGTACAGTGTAAATAAGGGGGAATGGACCAAAGCAAGAATAAAATTATCTCAGTGAGGTTGGTAAAGCACTGGGACAAACACCTTTAGAGCATGTTGGCCTGGTTTTGACTGGCGTAGAGTTAATATTCTTCCCAGGAGCTGGTATGGGGTTGTGATCTGGATTTGTGCTGTGTGGATAACACAGGGGTGTTTTAGTTCTTGCTGAGCAGAGCGTACACAGCCAAGGCCTTTTCTGCTCCTCACTCCACCAGTGAGGAGGCTGGGAGTACACACGAAGTTGGAGAGGACACAGTCAAGATAGCCCAGACCATATGGTGTCATGATCAGAATATAAAGCTGGGGGAAGAAGAAGGAAGGGAGGGATGTTGGGAGTGATGGGGTTTGTCTTTCCAAGTCACCATTACATGTGATGGAGCCCTGCTGTCCTGGGGGGGCTGAACACCTGCCTGTGATGGGAAGTGCTGAATGAATTCCTGGTTTTGCTTTGCTTGTGTGCACAGCTTTTACTTTACCTATTAAATTGTCTCAACCCATATGCTTTCCCACTTTTATCCTTCCCATTCCCTCCGCCATCCCACTGGAAGCGAGTGAGTGGCTGTGTGGGGCTCAGTTGCTGACTTGGGTTAAACCATGACTGTTTTTCATCACCATCCTTGGGAATACTCAGAATTGAACTGGACAAGCCACTGAACAGCCTGCTCTGACAACCGGGTCTAAATCACTCTGCCCACATCCATGAGCCCCGTTGGTTCAAGGACTCACTAGATGCAGTTTCTCAGCTCTTACTACAGTGACACCTACTGGAATTGAATATCCATCATTCTCACACCTTCCAGTCTTTCTATTTTCTCTTCCAATTAGCTTAATTGTAGCCTTAAAAATAAAGGGAATTCCAAGCTAAACACCTTATGGACTTCACATCTTCACAAGATTTTCTCAATCTATGCTCTTCAGAGTTTCTGTGGCAGAGAAAAATAAGCTCGAGGTAGATAAGGACTGTCCAGCCCAGAATAGGGATGACTGCCTATGACAGATATTTATCTGATACACTAAGACAGACAATAGGTAGATAGATAGATAGATAGATAGATAGATAGATAGATAGACAGATAGATAGGTATCTTAGATGTTTACCAAATCATGGGTAACAAAGACTTGAGTGTTATCCACCCCTGATCATATATCAAGTAAAAAAGGGACCGAAAAATATTAAGATCATCATTTTAAAAGTCAGAAAGAGATGATTTCTGCATAAACTGTCTGATTATGCTGTCAAATGCATTCTCACATTATCTATTAAGATCAATAGGTACAAATTACTTTTCTAAAGTGAACAGAAGAAATCACGGAGACAAAGCCATGAGTGGCTATTAAATCGGATCATTTGGCATAGGATGTCTCTAACTCACCAGTGGCCACAAGCTGGAAACTTGTGCCTAGAAAAAGGGTCACATTTCTCCACTCTTTCACTTTCTGCTGACACTTAGGTCTGGCATGGACAGGACACTGAGATAGAGGAACCTGCAGCCTCAGCCAGGATGGCTCTTCTTGCCTCCTTATGGCAATTGGAAGAGCAGAATGAGGTCCTCAGCTGGTTTATATTGACAGAGCTCCATGGATTTCCCTGGCTCTGGGCCACTCTACACCAGCCAAAGATCTGTCCTGCAGAGTTGAGATCCTTGTAACTAAGCGTTTCCTTGTAGTTTACAATGATGAAACAATAGCAAAGTGCCCATCTGCTGCTATCAAACCATAAGCCAACATATTTTCCATAGTCGTATGTTAGTGCCTGAATGGCCATGACAGATTTACTACAGATTTAACATCATAAAGTTGAGGCTGTGTTTTAGTAGCTCTCTGCCTAGTTAGTGGAGTGGAGCTGTAATAGGCACAGCATGCTAGTCCAGGACTATGCCTTGTGACTCAGTAACATGTGTTTTATTGCTCCTTGAGTTCCATCTGAACAGGTTTTTGTTGGACTCACTCAAGTTTTTGACCAGGTGAAGGCAACATTCATCAAAAAACAGTTATTTTTCTGTGGGGCTTGCAGGGCTTTTAATAATGGATGTGAGCATGATCTCATGAGGTATGAGCCACCTGCTGAGGTCCCCATGAGGTCCTTGGACCCCAAGAGCAAACCTGACTCCAGAAATGGTCTATATTTGCCTGAAGGCCCCATATGGAGTGTTGGACATCCTGCAGTTATTGTAAGATGTGCAGTTTGAAGCTCACAAGTGCTTGGGGTGAACTCATGAAGGAAAATGGGGTGAATTTGCAGGTTGGGCATGATCAGACAAAATTGCCTTCTTTACCTGGTGTTTGTTGGAGGCTTTGCCATTGCATAAAGTGTCCCGCATACTCTGAGCAATGCTGCCAGTACATGGTCCTTCAAAGCTTTGCTATCCCTTTTCCCTGTGTGGTATCAATGGTCCCAAAACTATGAGCAGAACTGGGAACAGAACTAAGCCCCAGCTTTCTTGTCCTGTTCCTTAATCTGATTATCTGTGGTCTGTCCCCTCGGACACAAGCTTGCATCACAGTAGTGTGAATTTGAGCTGCTTGTAGAGAGCACAGAGGAAGGCTGGTGTGATATAGCTCAGGGTGAGTATATAAAATGGGTTAACTGATCCAGTGGACCATCCTAACCCTCTGTGGTGGAAACATCTTAATGGTGTTCAGTAAGTTTATTTCAAAGCCATGCTTTTGGTTAATTTGGAATAACTTTCCTGCACATAAACCTTAGTCTGAGTAAGTGCATCCATTATATGTTATGGTTTAACAATCCACCCAGACAACCCACATTTCTTCTCCCAAGGAGCAAGTGATAGGATAAGAAGTAACAGACCCCAAGCTGCACCAGGGGAGGTTTAGGTGGAGATGAGGAGCAATTCCTTCCCCAGAAGGTGCTCAGTATTGGAACAGGCTGCCCAGGGCAGTGCTGGAGTCACCATCCCTGCGAGTGTTCACACACCATGGAGACAAGGCCCTCAGTGCCATGGGTCAGTGGTGGCCTTGACAGTGCTGGGAACAGTTGGACTGCATAAGCTCAAAGCTCTTTTCCAACCTGGTTGATTCTGTGAGTCTATGTTAAGTTTATGCTGTTTGGTTGTCAAACATATAGCTGTACCTCATGACTGTGTCAGAGCAGTGATGTCCAATGATCCTGCTTCATGCTTACTTTGCATTTGGACAAGAGACATACTTTTACACCCAGACTAATACAATCCCAGTGGCTTCTGCCATGGTTTCTCACCTTTTCCACACTGGTGATTCTATCAGAGTAGGATTTTCTTTACTCAAGAGCACAAAACCTCAGAACAACCCCAAAGCCTTTGCACCAACTCTCCAGTTCCAACACCACCTTTCAGAAGTGCCATTTATCTCCATTCTACTCAGTCACACACCATGGCTGAGATAATTTTGCTGCTGATATTTACAATTGGGGACAGAGGAGCACACACAGCCTTTGGCCCACACAGGGGTGTTTTGGATGGCTGTTCTCCATTACCAAGCCACCAGACTCTATTTAATGAGTGATTTATGTCCAGGAACTTATGAGAAAGCTTACAAAATGCAAGTGTTAACTAACCTTGATTACAAGGAAGGAAAAATTAATGTATGCTGCCCATTAAAGATATTTTCTAAAGTAGTTCTAATCATGAGCAGAGATGGTTTCCAAGAGCCAACTCTCCATGCTGGGCTCTACAATGGGGCCTGAGTGCAGTAAGAATAACAGATGTGGTCATCTTCTTTCAGCCCTTTGAGAACAACAGCACCAACCCAGTCACACCGATATGATGTTACCAGAAAGCCTTAGGATATGAGGGTGTTATCTCTGACCAGCCCATGAGAGCTTGGGCAGGGAATGCTTTCCCATTACATCCAATCTGGGCAATGATACACAGGAGAATGGTGTTAATTGATGTTTAGGTGACTTCAGTTGAAGTGTATTTCTCACACGGTCCATGCCTGGTGCCAGTATGTTGGAGTTATTTGTTCCAGGCTGGAGTTTATGTTCCCTGTTCTTGCTCATGGTCATGGATGAGGAAACCAAATCTTATCACTTGAGCAGAAGAAACTCCAAACACCTTGCAAAAGGCCTTTAATAGCATTGGGCCCATTTTACAGGTAAAGAAGCTGAAGCGCAGAGAGGTGAAGTGATTCCCACAATGGTTTTTCTGCAGAGCTGTACCACATTTCCTTCAGTAACAGTCCACAGGGTGGATTTGGGGGGGGAAAAGAGACTTTTCTTACAATGAAATGCAGCTGCCTCTGGGGTGGAGCCCAAGTAAGTTCTTTGTAATCAATACATACATATTACAAACATCTGTCCCATAAACTCAGAGCCCTTTCCTGGAAGATTAACATAAGGTTCAACAGCTACAGCAAGTTGTCAAAACCTACCAGTAATCATCCAGATGACTACAAGGGCTTTTACAGCTCTTTGTGGCAATGGGGTTCAGTAAATAGGGATGGAGGAGCATGGGTCTGTGGTCACAAAACCTACATTTGTGGTCTCTGGGTAACTCAATTTTTCTCACCATGCCTCTGTACATTGCTCATCCATGGGAAATAGATGCAAAGGAAGATGTGATTTTCCCAGTTCCTAAACATGTTTGAGATATTGAACCATTTGCCCTTCTTTAAAGAAAATTATCCAAAATAATCTCAAGCCACAAACCAGAGGGGAAAGCAAATTCTAATCTATTCAATTTCATCTTAATAACTAGGAAACATCCTGTTGCAATTTACACCATGATATATAGTTCCTGCACTATTAGTTTGCATTCCAGAACAAAAAGCCACTTGCAACCAGAGAAATAATGTTGCTCTTTTTCTTAAAAGGAAAAATATTGATGTTCTTTTTCTAGTAATGTTGGTGTTGACACCTTTCTCAAAGCCAACACATTCTGGGAAGAAATACTGATACAGACAGATCAGCATTTTCAAACGTAAAAGTAATAAAAGAATCACTTGACAACTCTCAAAATTCATTTACTGGCATAGGATGCAAATTGTCAGAGCCACAAGTAACTTCTACTGCTAAAGCTCATCTAGCTCCAATCCTCAAGTCAGGGACACCTTCCATAGAGCAGTTGCTCCAAGCCCCTGTGTCCAACCTGGCCTTGAACACTGCCAGGGATGGGGCAGCCACAGCTTCCCTGGGCACCCTGTGCCAGCACCTCAGCACCCTCCTAGGGAAGAATTCTTCCTTGTCTCCAACCTGAGCTTTCTCTGTTTCAGTTTGAACCCATCATCCCTTGTCCTATCACTACAGTCCCTGAAGAAGAGTTCCTCTCCAGCATCCTTGTAGCCCCCTTCAGACACTGGAAGCTGCTCTGAGGTCTCCACACAACTTCTTCAGGCTGAATACCCCCAGTATTCTCATCCTATCTCCACACAGGAGCTGCCCCAGCCCCTGATCATCCTCGTGGCCTCCTCTGGACTTGCTCCAACAGCTCCATGTCCTTCTTATGCTGGGGACACCAGAAGTGTACACAGCATTCCAGTGCTCCAAGTTGGTGTCTCTCCAACTTGCCGTCAGGCTGCTAAGTAGTCATATACACCAGAGATGGGCAGGAAGCTGTCTGCCCTGTGGTCACAGGACACTCCAGAGACAATGCTTTCAAAGCTACATAGACATTGACTAAACCCAGCCCTCCTGCTACACAAAGAACAACATAAAACTTGTAGGCGAGCACATGGGCTTTGGAGATTTTGGCGCCTGGATCCACTGTAATAAATACATACAATACACAGCTCACCCTATGAATCCCTTTCGCTGATTCACTGAGAACTGCAAAAGGAATCTGGAGTTTTGGCTTGCTTCTCCTCCAGAAGAGAGATGTCATTCTACATTCTTGTTTAATATAGGAAGTGCATGTGTACTTGAAAAGAGTTAATCTATTGAAGTTCTTCTCCAAGCCGCAGCCAAATGCTTCAGAAGGACCAGGCTGTCAGAAACACACCATCAGCTGCCTGCACAGCTTCTCCTGTTGTTGGTTCTCGTTGTTTGGGGATTTTCCTGTGTGAAAAATTCCCATAAAATGGAACCAGGATAAAACCAATCTAATCATACAAGAAATTAACAGGATTCTATGGAAAAGAATCTTAGAACTCCACAGTTAAACAGAAGTTCTTGTGCAATTTATTAACAAGAATACAGTTCTCTGTCTAAAGAAGTGAAAATTGTAGGAGGAGTCCTGCTCACAGTCAGCTCTAAGCTATTTGTGAAGATGTCCCTTTCTTATATACTATGAGAGACAAACAGCTCCTTACAGCCACTTATCCTCCCCTAAACCAGGAATAATCCAGATGTGGTGACACATCTGCCGAAGGCGCCTCTCCTGGAGGAGAACACTGAAGAGTGGATTCATCAGGACTTTGAACTATTACAGATGATGTTAGGGAAGAATGATTTCACCTAAATATCTAAAAATGGAAGCAAATGGGCTTTTCCTAATCCTCCTTGTGTCTACTTCCCTGAAGTCATGGATTGCCATAGGAGCTGGGCATCTGTACACCATAAATGTGCACCACGTGCTTTGCCTCACCCTTTAATTGTGCAAATACCTTTTGAATAATCCATCTTTCTTCTTTTGTGGACCTCAGTGGTCTATAAAGGAGATAATGCTGGATTTCTGTCTCCTGGAGGTGCTAGAAGGCAAACCATGTCAAATACCATGAGATGCTCAGAAAACCAGCCATAGGGCTGCAGATTCTTATCCTGTGTATGCTATCTGTGATTCTATGTGAAATCACTGTAGTTATTCCTGATTTTGAGCTGATTTTGCTCTGTGAACTCCTTGCACACATTATTCCCTTTGGGAAATACTGGAAATAGTCATCATCATCGTACCTGGTTTTAGCTTTCCCATAGACACCTATGCAACTTAAGTTTTACATAAGTTTGCATTAAAAACACACCAAAACAATCCCCTAAAAAAGAAATCCAACCCAACAAACTCATTTAACAGAGAGATTTTGAAAAACAAGGAAAATATCTGGAAAAGAGTAAGGGTTTTTTTCCAATCAGCAGTTCTAATGTAATCCTACAGATGTTCAGACAAACCAGAAGACCAATTGTTTTCTATTTGTTTCTCAAGGGCTTTTCTTTCCAGCCACAAATAGGAACCATTTCACATTACAGAAGTTGAAGGCTGTTCCCTACTATCACCATACTCTGTATATTTCCCACTAACAGGACATAAATAATTCCAGCAAAAAAAGCACATTAAGAGGAACATGATTGCCAGAGGATGCTGCTTCCCTCCCTGCTTATAATTACAAGGATATGTGGTTTTGCTTAAATGCGAAAACAAATAGATTTCCCCAGCTTTTCCCTTCCCCTCCATCTCGGCAGACACTCTTTATCATAAGCTAAAAGAGAAATATTTATAGGAAAGCCTTGTTAAAGTGCTGGCACAGTATTATTGCCTCTGGCTGAGCCATAAACTCACTTGGGGAAAAAAAGTCACCCTAAGATGCCAGCAAAAAGCCAGCATGTTGTTTAAGTGCCAGGCTTGAACAATGCACGGGTCCTGCCTCAGATCTCCAGCCCATCCTGGATTGCCCCTGTCAACAACTCATTTAGGGCCAGATGGTTCATGCTCAGGGCTGACTCGGGCAGAGCTGATCCCTTTGTTTGAGACAAGAGACCCCAATGGGCATTAAAGGGTCATGTCCTCTGGGTTCCCTGTTCATTTCCAAAGAGGGTCCAGCAGGGAAAGGGAAGGTGGAGAGATGAAAGGTGAAGATGCGCTAAACAGAGAAGATTTAGGTTGGATCTAAGGCAGAAGCTCTTCCCTGTGAGGGTGCTGAGGTGCCCTGAGAAGCTGCGGCTGCCCCATCCCTGTGTCATGGTTTAAGCCCAGCTGTAAATTAGCCATGCAGTTGCTGGATCACTCCCCTCTTCTTTGCCCCCGCTTCCGTGGTGACAGGGAGGAGAATCAAAAGACTGTAACCCCCACGGGTTGAGACAGGAACAGTCTAGGAACTGAGGTATAGCACAAATCACTGCTGCTTCCATCAATAATAATAATGATAAGGAATAGCAAGGAAAGAGAACACAGCCGCTCACCACCCGCCAACTGATACCCAGCCCGGCCCAGCAGTGAACCAACCCTTCCAGGGAACTGCCCCCAGTTTCTATACTGGCCATGATGTGCTGTGCTATGCAGTACCACTTTGGCCAGTTTGGGGTAGGGGTCCTGGTTCTGCTTCTTCCCAGCTCCCCTCCTCCCTGGCAGAGCAGAGGCTCAGAAAGTCCTTGGTCAGAGTGAACATCACTGAGCTGCGACTGAAAGCAGCGGTGGTATCAGCACTGTTCCCAGGCTGGAAGTCGAAACCACAGGACTGCATCAGCTACTGAGGAGGAAAATGACTGCTGCTGCTGAACCCAGGGCACCCTGGCAGTGTCCAAGGCCAGGATGGACAGAGGGCCTTGGAGCAACCTCCTTTAGTGGAAGGTGTCCCTGCCCATGGCAGGGGATTGGAACTGGAGGAGCTTTAAGGTCCTTTCCAACCCAACCCATTCTGATTCTGTAAACAGCCCCTGTTGAAGTCTCAGTGCTGTGTCCACTGGAGGGGACCGCAGAGTGAACATCTGTGCAAGCAATCCATGCCAGAGGACTATGACTCTCACGCATCTCTGCTTTCCCCAGTGTCCAGGATTAAGGCCCTGTGCTGCTGTATAAACAGGCTACTGTGCACGCTCTTCCTGATGGATGCAAAGAACACCTAAACTGCCCTCAGCAGCAGAAAGCAGGGCAAAGAAGGTCCACATTGTGAGGGCATTTGTAGATGATTAATGTCAAATGCAAACTGCTGCTATCTCATCCATCAGCATCCCAATACTGCTGATGCACATCTTGCTGCTGCTTGGAGCAGCCTCTACACCGTGTTGCAGGTGGAAAGCAGTGAGTTCTGGAATTCCTGGAGAAAGGCCTCTCCACCAGCATTAAAGCAGCTGATGCCAGAGCCTTCAAGCTTGATTTGGCAGCTCCACTTTCCTACAATGGGCTATGACCTGCCATGGAGACAGACTGAGGAGGTCTGGCCCCATTTCCAGAGCAGGAGGTTGAAACAGATGGCAAACCCCAGTGGATGGAAAGCCCAGCAGTTCTTCAGCCAGTGGGGCCAATAAGGAACATTTCTAAGCACATATCTGTGCTTGCACTGAGTGCTGGAAGCATGGCTAAGGAAAAGGACAGTCATTCAGGCTTTTAGTTATTCTATTTTCTTGCTCTCCCTGGAGGAAAGATCAGAAAGGCTCTGTCGCCTCAATGTTTCTCCCACACACACATTGCTTCAATTCATCTGAGGAGGGAGCCACATGCATCCCATGCTGAGGAATTCCTCTGCAGCCAAGGAGCTCTGGGCTCTCCTTCCATGAGGATCATTTGGTGGCCTTAACTATAAGAAACAGTGCATAAGTGGACTTACGGAAGGAAAGAAAGCAATCTCATCAAGGGCTCAGCTGCTCCTACAGACTCAGTAGCAGATCCTGGTAGTATGAGAGGTTTTGCTGACCCACCAATTCAGATGACTTTAATCCATCTTTAATCTGGAAAGCACAAACCAGCTTCCAAATGAGATTCTTCAACATAGGGGAAACTGAGGCCAGAGCTGAAATAATGTGTCATCGTTCTGAGTCCAATCCAATTTTCCAAATCCAGTGCAAAGAGCCAGCACAAAGCCTGTATAAGCACTGGTAGGATTAGGCCAGGAATTCCAACCAAATCCTCTGCTAATCTGCACCGTAAAATTCATGAAATCAGGCTTCCTCTTTAAATGCTTCTTGCATCCAGCTGTGTTCAAAACACCTTCCAGAACGTGAATCTCCCCACGCTGGAGATCCACTCCCAGGCAAAGTCCATCCATTTGTATGGAGTAAGGCTTCAATGTAAAGTTGGTCTTTTGGACTCTGACTGCGCAGAAATGAACTTGCCAGTAGGTAAGTGACAAAGAGACACATTTTCCTTTCAGAACTGCTCAGCATCACTGTAACTTTATTTCAATACCAGGTAATGAAAGCCCCTGAATTCAAAGGTATAGAGTAGATGAAAAACCATCTCAGTTACTCACCTCAGGGTCTTGCAACTGCATCTCCATCCCATAGTTGTACCTCAATGTGCCTGTGTTTACAACAGAACTCATGTTCGAGCACTTTGCTGCATGCAGAAGGTGAGCTCTGAAGGAATATGGGGATGCAGCAGCCCAGAGGATGGCTCAGCGGCAAGGCATGGGATTAGTGCAAGAGGATTTGGTGATTATAGCTGGGCTGGGCTGTGCAGAATTGTGATTCTTGGCCTGACAGCCCCTGCTTCTGCAGTTCCATCAAGCTCTTCTGTAGATCTGCCCCACCACGAGCTTAGTAAGATTACAGCCTCATATACATGGGGTAATATAGCATTCCTGATAGAAGAGATCAGAGCTCTGGATTATAACACTACTGAAGTGGTGGATGCTGCCATTGATCTTGGCTTCTCACTCTGTTCCCTGTCACTGTTAGTGGCTGCAGAATCTTGCCTTTGTTTCCCCAAGGGGTAGGGTCCCATGGGGTGTTCAATACCCTTTAGATGCTGCAGCATCTCACCATTCCTGCATCCACCATCTCCTAATGAACATTTCAGATGCTCTGCTCCTTCTGCCAGTGAAATCAGTGCATAGCCAGTGCCCCTGGGATAACGACTTGCCAGAGCAGTAGCCTGTGAGAACCTTCCTGTTGTTCAAACTCAGAGCTGGTGTGGCCATTGTTACTTATCAGTGGCTGCTGTTTTCCATTACAGCCTGCTCAAACACGAACTGGATATGAGCGCTGGGCCACAAGCCGGGCTCCTAGGCCTCCAGAGCAATACTGAAGCTCTGAATTGCTTCCAGCTCCTTCTTAGAAGTTGCTCTGTATTCAGCAGAGAATCACACTCTTGGGCCCTTCACTTCTCGACTTGTTTCTTGCCAGAGAGTTCAAACCAACCCTACAGTTGTTCTTGTTCCACTAGAGCTGAGAGGATTTTCCCAGATGCTCATGAATTGCTCAGAGCACATCAACAGGAACAGAAGGTTTTTTCAGGCCAGAAAATACACAGTAACAGCATCTCTCCACCGGCTCAGGAACTGAAATGATGCGTGGATGGGGAAGTACAACTCCAAGTTCAAGAACACTTTGCACTCCTAAAGCATCCTCCTTCCTGGGACTGGAAACCCACTGTTAACCACTGTTAACCATTCGGTCTGTAAGCAAGTCAGAAGCCTCCCCTCCTGTATTCCCTTTTCTACAGCGTTCTTACACAAGGACTGTTCAAAGAAAAATGCAGTCATGATGAGGTCTTCCATGGCATCCCTGTTATTTAGGATTTAGAAACACTGCACAGAGTGAAAGGGCACATTGCAGCTAATGGAGAAACTGTAGCTCTGAGTCCGAAAGACCCTCCAGTTTCTGTTACCATCCCATCCAAATTTCTTTGACCTGAACATGCCCGGACCAAGTTGCTTCTGAGGCCTGATGCCTAAAGTCTTTTGAAGACCAGTATTAAGCTTTCAGCAGTGCCTGGCCTGTGAGAAAGAATACCAGAATCTGGCCATGGTTTCAGTGGAGATTTGCTCTCTGTAACTCTTCCTTAGCTATGTGTAAAACAGAAAAAATGGAGTTTTGGGTCTGGCCACCAAAAAAACAGCTCTCTGTGGGTACGGACTGCATCTTGTTCATGGGTTGAGCTGTTCTGCGATGGTAGGAAAAGATCATAGAGTCCTAGAATCAAAGAATCATGGAATCATAGGATCATAGAAACACAGCATAGTTTCGGTTGAAGGAACTTTAAAGTGCCTCCAGCCCCAAATCCTGCCATGGGCAGGGACACCTTCCATAGAGCAGGATGATCCAAGCCCCTGTGTCCAACCTGGATTGAGCACTGCAGGGATGGGGCAGCCACAGCTTCTCTGGGCACCCTGTGCCA
>JANRGW010004665.1:0-14750 GCA_024733675.1 Psilopsiagon aymara | reverse complement strand
GGAAGAGCTTCTGCCCAAGAGCTCATCTCAGTCTCCCCTCTGGCAGTTAAAGCCATTCCCCTTGGCCTGGCCCTACAAGCCCTTGTCCAAAGCCCCTCTGCATGTTTCCTGCAGCCCCTTTAGGTACTGGAAGGCTGAGATGTTGCCACTCATGGGGAAGGAAGAAGCAGCTCTTCCAGGCAGGTTCTCTCTCTAGGTCTGTTATTGAAGCAGTTGGGTGCAAGGCCTGTTTTTTTTTGGTATCAGATATTCAGTTTAAACCTCCCAATAGTGTCTTGAGATGACTCTGCTTTTCTGTGTTGCTTTTCTCGCCTCAACACTCTCCCTCATTTCTCTTGTTGTTGGGCAGTGGCGCATCATTGTGGGTGCCACAAAGTGCATCCCCAAGACAGAGCTTCCTGAAGAGACAGAAGAGAACTCAGTCACAAGTAACCGCCTCTGGACCCACCCCAGTGACCTGACTATTGCCCTGTCTGCAAGCACACCCCTGTACCCCCCAGGCCGCATCATCCACGTGGTGCACAATCACCCTGCAGAACAGTGCTGGTGAGTATCTGCAGAGCAGCACAACCAGTCCATGGTGGGGGTGGAAATTGCCCTTAGGAAAAGACTTCCCAAGACAGGAACCCATCTATGAAGGTGATTTTTTTACCCCTCACACACTGCCTTATAGTGACAGTGAGTGTGCTGTCAGTATAAAAAGATGATAGAGTGGTTTGGGTTAGAAAAGACCTTAAAGCTCATCCAGTTCCAGCCCCCTGCCACAGGCAGGGACAGCTTCCACTAGAGCAGGTTGCTCCAAGCCCCGTCCAACCAAAGATGGTCATGTCACTGTTGCCTAGTGCAGTTTGGAGCAATGGCAGGACCATGTGTACTTTAACATCTTTTCCCTCTGTTTCTCCTCCTGTTGGTTGTGTCTCTGCAACCTGCTGTTTCTTTTGCATGCCAAAATACTGGCCTGTTCTTTCATCTGCTGCTCTCTGCCTTTCCCTCTCTTTGGATCCCAACTCCTCTTCCAGTTGCTGTGAGCAAGAGGATCCCACTTACTTTGCTATCTGGGGTGACAATAAGGCGTTCAATGAAGTGATCATCTCGCCAGCGATGTTGCACGAGCACCTCCCATACGTGGTCATGGAAGGGCTCAACAAGGTAATGCAAAGATTTAGGATCATCGGATCAACAGGTTGGCAAAGATCAAGTCCAACTGTTCCCCAGCACTGCCAAGGCCACCACTAACCCATGTCACTGAGGGCCTGACGGGTGACTGAGCTGATGTATGATGGTTGTAGAGTGGGTCTCTGTCCCTAAGCTCTGGAGTTCCCAGCCATGCAGCTCTACCATGGAGGTTTCACCATGGTTTTCTCCTCTGCCCTGCTGATGTGAAGGCACCTCCCCAGCACTGAATTCCCAGCAGGGCATTTTGAACAGGATAAAGTATATCAGAATGTATTGATCTAACACTTTTCCTCAAGATCTTGCCCTGTGCTTGCAGGGTAAGAAGTAAGAAATAGGCCTTTACCTTGCAGGCTCTGGTAAGAAACAGAGGCAAATGCAGCTGTTTGCAAGCCCTGAGCTGAGAACAGTCTCCACTAAAGTTCCTCTGCTTCCCCTGAATAGGTCCTGGAGAATTACAACAAGGGGAAAACAGCTTTACTTTCTGCAGCCAAAGTGATGGTGAGTCCTACAGAAGTGGATCTCACCCCAGAACTGATCTTCCAGAGTCAGCCCTTGCCCAGTGGCCCCTCAGTGCAGATCGGAACTGGAGCCGTAACAGCGGACAGAAGGAACAGCAGTACTAAGTAAAGATCTTTTTGGTTTCTTGGAATGGTTGTTGGCTCTTCGTGGGTCTTCTTTCTCTTGGGGTGTTGTGATTGATGTTTGTGGGAAGGGTGGATCCAAGGGCTGCCTTTTGGGGGGCTTTGCTTAGCTTCAGTGTGTCCTGTGTCATGTCGGGAGGGGGCAAATCCTTTGTGTGCTGCAAGATGAAGAGAGCCTGGAAGAGTGAGGAGGTGGAAGAAACTCCTTCTCCATCCTTGTCCTGGCAAATGGGAGGTGGAGGAACATCTAGAAGGTATGTCATGGAGTGACAGGGGGAAGAGCTTGTTCTTGGTGGTGTGTGTGAGCTGCTTTCCCCTAGGAGCCAATGGCAGAGAGACTTCTTGCAGACTTTCAGATGATGTTTGAGGCATTGCAGGACCCCAGATTGGCAAGAAGCAAAGAAAATAAGTATAAGAGTGTGGGCAAAGGCTGATTTCAAAGTTGCAATGCAGTTTCCATCGCAGAGTTGCACTACACTTGGCAAATTTGCAGACAAAACAGGGGAAGATGAGAGAAGAAAGATAGTTCATAGTCCCAGATAGCAAACGGTGGTTGTGAGTGGAAACATAGACAATACAGTGGGTGGAAGATTGTTTCTTTGCAAGGGAAGCATTTCTATGGAGATTACAGGTAGAGACCCAACAAGAAGCTCTATGTGTGTGGGAAGAGGCAGGGTGAGATGGTCTGTACTGAGCATCCTTGAGATAACATGAGTGAAGTTTAAGCTTAGAAGAAGAGAAAGACAGCAAATGATATGACAATGGTGAGGTTCTTGTCTCGAAGAGTGATAATGGCCAGAAACAGTGAAGGAGAGCTTAGAAGCAGAGCTGCAGCTGAGATGAAACAGTAGGAGAAGGGATCAGCCCATGTTGTGAAGGCTACAGTAAGCCTGAGAAAACGAAGTAGGTCAAGCAGCAGGGAGAGGAGTGGTGGTTTCTGTGCACACCCAAGGAACTGCTTCCCTTTGACGTGAGTGAAAGCAGAAGGGCAATCCTGAGATCTGAAAGGGATGAGGGGGAGAGGGCAGAGAGGCTTCAGGGAGGTGCCAGAGTGGAAATGGTTGTAGGCAGGTTGTGTTTGTTCCAAGGTTAGAACCGGTTTACTGTGTCACACTCCCTTATGTGGGGTTCTGGAAACCTGATCTTAGATGACTGTTGAAGTTAAAGGGATCTAATCTTGGCCTAACTTAAAAGCTTCTCCCTGTCCATCAGGTCCTGCTGGGAGGTGCAGCAGTCCTCTGCCAAGCTCAGGCTCTTTTGCCAAGTATTCCTTCCTTTTCCCAGGAAGCTTGGAGCAAGCTGCTCTAGTGGCAGGTGTCCCTGCCCGTGGCAGGGGGTTGAACTGGATGAGCTTTAAGCTCTCTCCCAACCCAAACTATCCTATGGTATTTCCTCAAGTTCTTGTCTTTAGGGCTGTTGTTTTGGCTGCAGTTCATCTCAGGCTTTGTGTGTGCCTGGTGTGGGGAGCTCTTTCCCTGTAGCTTTGACATGGTGTCTTCCTGGAGGAGCCTGCCTGATCCTTTGAAGTCAGCATAACTGGCATCTTTCTAAAGATCTTCACTTGTCTTAAGCTGAGTAAATTGCTCTTCTACCTGTCTTCAAGTCTGCCACCTGAAATGATAGTTGAATTGGGCATGGGCAATGCTCTAACAGCCTCCTGGCATTGGTGGTAGCCACGCAGGGATTGCCAGCATGGAGCAGGAGGGGAAGGCATGAGACTGGAATGGTTCCAGAGTGAGAGAAGAAGGAGTAAGGAGTTAACTGTAGGTTGATCCTTCAACCTCTCGTGCCCCAGTCTTGTCTTAATACAGAGAGAGAGGGGTTTGCATGTGTGGAAACTTCAGCTGGGAGCACTGCAAGTTTCGCTGGGAGCAAAACCATGGTCCTGAGTGAAAATGGTGCTTGAGAAGGGAGCATATTTAGCAAGGAGAGAAGGGAGAAGGGCAAGAACCTGAGTTTGCAGAAGGGAGAAACTGTACCTAATACTTTCAGGTGTGAGGATGGAGACATAAGGGGTTTCTTGCAGTTGTGAAGGGCTCTGGTTAGAGCAACCAGGGGGTACAAGGACCTCTGTGCTTGGTTCCTGTGGCTGTTGTGGCAGCTTGTGGTTGCTTCTATGGTGTGGTGCAACCTCACCTTGTTTTGTTTCTCATTGCAGGAGCAAATCCCATTCTGAGATCAGCTTGGAGGGCTTTTATGAGACAAAGCCACTTTCCCCTGTGCAGAAAGACCCTGTGGAGCTGCTTCTCCTGGACACAAAGGAACGTCTGTCTGTGGAGCTGCAGGACCGCCGTGCCCCTCTTGCCACCATGGAGAGCCTTTCAGACAATGAATCCCTCTACAGCTTTGATTCCAGGCGCTCCTCTGGTTTCCGGAGCATCCGGGGCTCTCCCAGCCTCCATGCTGTCATGGAGAAGGATGAGACACACTGCTTTTATATAGACCCTGCTATCCCTGAGGAAAACCCTTCCCTGAGCTCCCGGACAGAGCTGCTGGCTGCTGACAGCCTCTCCAAGCACTCCCAAGAGACTCAGCCCCCTGACAACGTGCTCAACAGTGGTGGCACTACCCCCCAACGACGCTGCAGTGAGGAGGGAGCCAGCAGCGAAGGGGACCGTGTTTCCTTACCCCCTCGTGAGGAGTTGTCCCTCCAGAATGGACGTCTCACTGATGTTCCCAGTCCCCAGGTGTTGGAATTTGCTGAGTTCATAGACAGCCTCTTTAATCTGGATAGCAAAAGCAGCTCCTTCCAGGACATCTACTGCATGATGGTGTCGGACAGCTCCAGTGACTTTGCAGAGATGCCCAAATCCGTCAGTGATCAAGAGATCCTGTTGAGGGCACAATATGAACCCAACTTAGTCCCTAAGCCCCCGAGGTTGTTTGCAGGCTCAACAGATCCTTCGTCGGGCATCTCCGTGTCCCCTTCTTTCCCCCTTAGCTCATCTGGAGAACTCATGGACATCACTCCTACAGGTGTGAGCAGCCAGGAGTGCCTGGCCACTGAGAAAATCCGGACTTCTACCCCCTCTGGGCATGTAACCAGCCCTGCCAAGCAGGACGACCTCATGATTTCAGCCCTCTAGTTGCAGGGTAAAAGGGGTGCAGCTCTGAGAGCTGATCCCATAGGCTGAGTGCTGGGATAGTACTTGGAGGAAGAGGTGGTCGTAGGGCAGTTCACTTCAGAGGAGACAGTTGGAGATGTTCCTTCTGGGGGTGACACAGTGGTGGCATAATGATGTCTGGAGGATGGGTTGGGAGAAGCAGCGTTGCCTCACAGGGCCTGCTACAGGGTTTGGGTCTCTAAAGGTAGATGGAAGTTCCCTACCTCAGCCTGTCTCCTTGCATTGCTGAGGCAGATTCCTTGCCCCAGGGCACCTGCTGAGTTTGGGAGTGACTTTTCCTGCTTCAGGGAATCCTCTGGGGTGAACGGGGGGATTCTCTGAAGCTCAAGGATTGGATAGATTGAGGGAGCCAGGGCAGATCCCCCCCTGCCTTGGTACAGTGTCAGTGGGTTTGGAAATGAATGGATTGAGACTTTGGGCCCTATTGCACTACCAGGTTGGATCTGACCCAAGGTCCAATCCATCCCACTTCCATAGGCATTGCTTTTGTAGGGGACTCTCCTGTTTTAAAGCCATTGGGGCCGTATTCTGCCCACATGCAGTCTCCCCTCCTCTGGCCAGGCACAGCAACAACAGGGCTGGCACTGTGCTCTCTCTCCCTTGAGTCCTTCTGTGTTCGGTGACCATTAGGCTGCTACTGAGAGGGAAGGACACTGTTCTGAAGAGCCAAAGCCCTCTGCACGTCCCTCCTTTGCCAGAAAGAGTTCTGGATGTCACCACCATCACTTCTCTGCTCCCTGGACCACTCTGAGCTGGCCACATTCCTGCAGGCCTGACAGGATCCTCGTCTTGGAGCTGCATGGATGGATCAACTTCAAACAACAACAGGCTTCTCAACACCCAGTGTTATGTGCCAGGCCCTTGTGGAGCCTGGGAGCCTCTGCTGGGTCCTCACACCACCCCTATGCCATAATCAGAGATCAGTGCCAGCCTCTGTCATTGGGAGTTCAGGGGAAAGATGGACTTTTACAAGAGTATTGAAAATTACAAGAGTATTGCAAAAATACTCTTTTTCAGTACAAAAATTACAAGAGTATTGAAATCTCTTGTGTGTTTACAGAGCTGCTAAGCTTCTTGGAAGGTATTTATTAAGCAAACAGGGAGGCTAAAAGCCTGTTCATCCTCTCCTTTCCTGTGCTGTTCCCTCTGGGATCCAAGGGGAGAGAGGATGGGCAGGTATGATTGCAAGTCCTCTGCTTGTCAAGTGGCTCAGAGCCTGGGGGGAAGCATTGTGCATCCCTCACCCACCCTCCCTTGGCTGCCTCTCCATTGCGCACCACCACATTGCAAAGCTTGACCGAGGTACCAGAACACCCTGAGCACTGCTGTGCAGAGCCTCAGGGCCTGGAGGAGCCTCCAAGACCTTTCCAGGCAGGGACTTGCCAATGATGGGAGCAGGAGAGAAACTACCTATTGAGAGAGTTGAAACGTACTGTGACCTGTAAAAAGGCCTTTCATTGACACACAGCCTTCATGTTCAAGCTCTGCAGTCGTCAGTCAACCTCAGTGGAGCTCTGTCCTTCCTCACTGGAAAAGAAATTCCCATTTTAACTTCCTTGCAATCACAGAGATGTTCATTGCTCTCCTTTCCCCTCCTTAGTTGTCATCATTCCACTGTGGGAGGATGCTGTGCTTCCCAGGCTCATGGCAAGCCTCTGGGCTCCTGTTATCCCTATCCTGGTATCCCACAGCCTTTAGCTGTGACCTCTGAATCATCTCTTGAAGCCCCAGCCATGGGTCAGGGCTGTTCTGTCCTGCACACCACACAAACCGAGTGGCATCAAATGCCATCAAGTCAGGACTGGAACACTTTACTTCCATCAGTGCACACTGGTTATAACCTCAGCTGCATGGAAGTGAACCGGACTTTGTGTCCAGGTTGCACAGTTTAGCCTGGGATACTGTGTTCCTGATCCTCACACATGACAGGGGCTTTGTTCAATGGACAGTAAAATACTGTCCCTGGGGTTTAGGTCCCGAAGGTGACCTTTTCTCTACTGTCTTGAATTAGAAGTAAGAAACCCCTTTGAATTTCAAGTCAGTTCTAAATGCTTTTAGAAGCAAAAAGAAGTTACTTTTCCTCTTTGTAGGTCCTTCATGAAAGAGCAGTGTTGTTCCCTTTGCTGAGAGCTTGTTCAGGAGCTCCCCTAGAGCAGTTGTGTAAGTGCCATCACATCACCCACTCTTGCAGAGCGCAGGGTAAGGTTGCCTTGGTGCCCACACCCAAGACACACTAAAAAGGTGGTGTCCAGGAGTACACACAATAAACTGGGGTGATTTTGAGGGAGAGAAAGGGTATGTTGTAGCATAGGGAGGCTGAGGCTAGCAGGCTGGCTCTCCTCCTGGTGCAGACTGCTCACGCATGTTGTTCAGAAGAGGGGAAAGGAGTTAATCTCTGCCTTTAATCATTGGCAGAAGATGGGTAGTAATCACTTAGCACTTAGGCAGAGCTTTATGTCTGCAAAGCACTTTACAACCACTGAGGAAAGAATCATCTCTGGCCCTAGCAGTGAGCTGGTAGGAGATGAGTATCTCTGAGACTAGGTGGAACTACTGGTGCCCTACCAAGGATGGTGGGGAGATGCCTCAAGGTGAGGAAGGCGGATTATCTCCCTGTGGAGTTTCAGTGATGACCTGAGGATGTTTAATGGGTTATAATATTGCACTAGAAAGTCACTTCTGAGCTTGGGTATACATCCACTACGTCCTGGAAGACACAATCCTTATGTGTGACTCTTTCCTTCTCTGTGCCATTGGAACTGTGTCCCAAGGGAATGGGTTTACCTTGCTCTGACCAGCTGTAGCAGGAAACAACCCGGCATGCTGCGTTATTTGGCTTTGTGCTCTTTGGTTATTAGGCTCCTACTGAAAAGCCTGGAAACACCTAATGCTTGTGGCCTGGGCTTGCCAGAAATCAAGGCAGTAAAGGTGCAAAAGAGCCCTTTTAGTTAAAGGTCTTGTATCGCATTGTGTGTAATTCCTGGCTTTATTCTCTCTTGACAAGCAGATCTGTTCCCAATCACAAGTAAATCCACGTTCCTGGCCTTATTTCTTCTTTAAATGGCTTTCTGTGTCTTCATTCTTATCACTCCTTTCCTCAAAGAGTATTTGGGCAGGCTGATCTCCTGTTTCATCCTGGAATAGTGGATCTGGAGAGCTAAGCATGAAGCCTATACCTATCTCCTTTGCACTGCTTTCTCTGCCCTCACTCCACTGATGTGCAGCATCTTTGGAAACACGGAGTATCTTCACATTTCTTAATCTCTTGTCTTCTGGTTCCTACTCTTCAGCTTTGTGCCTTTGAATCTTTAGGTGTTCCCATGAAATTTCAATGGGATGTTCCAGCCAGCAGTGCTGGAAGTGCTGTTCATCGTGCCTGACACCCCCGCTAAGCAGCAGCGGTTCATCAGCTCCATGGTGCATCCTTAAAATGCTCTCCAGGAGCTTTTTGGTACAGCTGAGACCACAGCATTCCTGGAGAGCGGAGAGTGGACTTTGTGCACCTGAAAGTGAAGTAAGTGAAACCTGCTCCAGCAACACAGCTTTGCTGGAGTCCATCAGGGTTCTCTGTCCCTCCATGATCTCCTGGTGTAGCAGATTTCATCCAAGTGTGTACCTAACACTTGCTGCTGCATCCTTCTTCAGGATGCTCTCCTGTAGTGAAATGGGATCCTGAAACCTCCAAGAGTTCAAGGGCAACATGGGAGGCCCTTGACTGAGTGTGTGTTGAGCTCAGTCACACAGCTTAGCAGGGTCAGAGGCAATTCTTGTGGTCAAAGGCCAGGTTGGATGGGGCTTGGAGCAAGCTGCTCTAGTGGAAGGTGTCCCTGCCCGTGGCAGGGGTTGGCACTGGATGAGCATTAAGGTCCTTTCCAACTTAAACCAGTCTGGATTCCATGATTTCCGTGGTTGACGGGAGTCTTCCTGGGTTTCCCTTTGAACTGGCTGGGCTGGAGCAGTGCTTGGGGCTGGGTTCACTTTGTCCTTGTGTGTGCCCACTGTTGGGGTATTCTCGTCCGTTGAAGGATTCAGACTTTGTAGGAAGGGTAGAGTAGCATTTGATTGCCATTATTTTAGGTATGGTGGTTGCAGCTACCCTCTGCAGAGCTTGTTAAACCACGTGGATCAGTCATTTGCTAATGAAGTGGTTTATAACTCATTAAATGTAACAGAAATACTGGCAGACACTTAAAATAACCTTTAGCTCTCAACCTACCAGCTTTGCTGTGTGCTGAAAAGCTCCTTCGGCTTCCCTCCTATCTATAGCATCACATTTGTTCCTTTCTGCTCAGCCAACTGAAGTCTGAGATGGCTTTTGCTGACAATCCATGCTGTCAATGTTCATCATTCCTTCACTTTAAAGTCACTCTACTAAAGCTGGATTTTGATGGAGTGCTGTTGTTTCATTATGCTGCTGCAAACAGGCTCAGAGCTGCTCTGCACTTTAGGAAGCTTATAGACAATCTCAGCCATCCTCTTTCTAGTTGGAATGGCATTGGGTGAGAAGATTTTTCTGCCCTGGGAGGGTGCTGAGGCGCTGGCACAGGGTGCCCAGAGAAGCTGTGGTTGCCCCATCCCTGCAGTGCTCAATCCAGGTTGGACACAGGGGCTCGGAGCACCCTGCTCCAGTGGAAGGGGTCCCTGCCCATGGCAGGGGTTGGAGCTGGAGGAGCTTTAAGGTCCCTTCCAACACAAACCACTTTGTGGTTCTTGCTGGATGAGTGCTCCCTCGTTAGAGTTCTATAGCAACAGAAGTAATGAGTTCCAGAAGTAAAGGAAAAGGGAAATGGGTTGAAATCTAACACACTGAATCTGAAAGCTCAGTGTAACAACCAAGGCATTTAACGTAGATGTTTGTTTCTTAGCTGTGAAATCATAGAATGGTTTGCTTTGGAAAGACTCCTCCAGATCCAACCCCTGCTATGGACCTCCCACTAGACCAGGTTACTATAGTGAGAAGATGCCACCTTCTTCCCTGCTTGCAGTGAGCCTGCTGCTTGTTCAGCCTGCCTGGGGACAGTGCTTTAGCACAGGCTGCTCTGGCGCTATGGAGGATATGTGCCTCTGAAGCACTGGAAAGCGCTGGCTGAATCAGGCTTGTGGCACGTTCTCCTCTTAGCCTGTGCAGTGCTGAACTGGGATTTAGGGAAGAGCTGCATCTCTGGTGCCAAAGCTCCCTCTTATGGTGCTCCTGTGTGGAGGAGATGCTCCACGTAGCAGGCAGGGTGCATCCTGCTGGAGGCAAACTTTCCTGGCCCTTAAGGGAAGAAAGGGACATAAAAATTGCAGCCGAGTGGTGAGACTTGAGCTGGGAATTCCTTGCTCCCCAGTCAGATGCTCATACTGGTGTCAGGGTGAAGTGTGAGAGGTAGGTGAAATAGCATGTTGTATACAATGATGTTCTTCCCACTTGCCAGCTCCCGAGTGGGCTGTGTCTGCTCTGGTCCCTTCAAGGGAGGATCTGCTGCCCCTTGGAGAGATATGTGGCAGGGACAAGCTTAGGGACCTGGGGCTTGTGTGCTTCAGGGTTTTATATTCCAACTCTGAGAGTCGGGGCCTTCACTGCTAAGATGGGTGAGTGTTTAAGGACAGAACCTGAAACCTGAACCCTATTTGTGAGCTCTGTGTCATTAGAGTGGAGAAACACTTGAGGAAGGAGGTTCCTGCTGTGTGGAGGGCGGTGTATTCCACGTGTGGCAGCACTTCTGCAAGCAGCCACACTTCTGTACTGTATCTGCATTCACCACCTCCCTGAGAGCTGTTATCTTCTGCGCAGGAGGATGTTGGTAGCCTAAACTTCATCTTAAGGGTATAGACATTCATAGCAATCCAGGAGAGAGCAATTCCTCCTTTTGCCATAAGGACTTGCTGTCCTGGAAAAGCACCATCTGTCTCCACGCCCTTTGCTGTCTCAGTTCCTGTTCATTTCTTCTTTGCTTGTTCTCTGGAATTCATACCTGTTGTGCCTTTGCTTTCCTTTGCCTTGGGACAGGGCATCTGCACCTTCCTTTCTTCTGCATATCATTTCTTCTCTGGGGGTGTGAAAGGAAATGCAGTGTGGCCAAGGACTGGTTCAAAGTTGCCTTTGCTGCCAGCTTCTCCCTTTCTGTCTCAGATTCCTGCCTTAGGTCATATCCAAGTGCCAACAGCAAAGCCTGACCTGAGGCAGACTCTACCCTCAAGCCCACACCACCATTGGGCCAGCACCCTCTGATCTAGTGCCTCATCTTGTGCAAAGCAAGTGTTTTCCATATGGAAGGAAGGGAAGACTTCTGACCACTTCTTACCTTTGGTGTATGTGACCTCAGTGTTTTACAGGTCTGTTCATGAGTAAAGCTTCCTCTTAGGTCTATTCATGAGTAGAATGCCCTCTTCAGGATCAGATTCTGGTTTTGCCAGAACTTAGACTGAAAGGGACTTAGTTCTGAATTTACCATGCTCTGTCCACTGCAGTCCTATTTAGTGACGTTTCTTTCCCTGGCTCTGCAGCATCCATCTCCCAAAGGTGAGCTCTCTTAGAGATTTGGGCTTTTTTGCTGCTTTCACTGCTCTGTTGGACACCTTGGACCTCACCGCATCATCCTGTGCTGTTTTTCATGTGCTGAAGTTCTCTACCTGCCCAGCTGACCTGAATGAGGGGAACCTCTATCTGGCTACTTACTTACTCCTACAAAACTCACTGAACACAGGGAGGAGCCTTGGGTTTTATTGGGATTCCACTTCCCTGCTTTCCATCCCAGGTTTTATGCAGTTCTGATGGCTCAGAGATGGAGATACCTAATGCATGTGGCAGTGCCAGGAGCAACCCAAAGCAGCACATCCATCTCTCAGCCTGGCTTGGTGTCACCTCTACAGTCTGTCCTCTTGATGCACTACTTTGGGGATGCTGCTAGTGCAAGGTGATCACACCATTGGGTGTTTCCTAGTGCCACGCACCCCTTTGGGTCTTAACTCCTGTATCACAGCACTTGCTGATGGTCCCTGTCTGGTGGCAAAGTGGCTACTGAGGCTATGGCTTCCCAGCTTTCCCTCCATGCATGCTACAGCACACTGAAGAGGTGATGGCCAGGGGATAGTCTCAAACTCCTATTGTAGTGAATGAACTTAGTTACTCATGTCAGCACAGGGGGTTATTGTGATGGGCTCCCTGCCTGTGTCCATGGGGCAGCAGGAAAGGAGCACTCTGCCCTGTACAACCCTTTCCTTTGGTTCCGTGCTCTGCTCCCATGTCCTGCTGGGACAGCCACTGGTCTGGCCTGTCCTCCTTTATAGCTGTGAACAAGCAGAGACAGCAAGACCAGAGGAACTGGTGGAAACTCTTTGTTTTCTCATCTTTTGGGGCATTTTAGTGCTGGCTGCATTGGGTAGAGCCCATCTGGGTGGCCTCATGCAACAGGAGCAGCACTGGCACACAGAAACTCACCTCCCACTTCTCTCTCTGTCAGTGGACACCAGTGCCTCTGGCAAAGCCCTTCTGCCTGCTTCTGTCACCTCTCACATCGTGCTGGGGCAGCTCAGGGTTGGGTAGCTATGAATTAACCCCAATTGCCTCTTTATAGCTAAAGCCTTTTGCATTAATGGGGGAAACAGTCCTTCTTAGGGAGCTCAGAGATGCTCTGACTGCCTCTTGTAGGGCTTAGAGCGCTTGCATATGCAATCAGGGGGGAAACAGCACAGGGTCCTGTGTCCCCATGCTCAACCAAGAGGTTACTGCCTGTCCTGGGAATGCTGCCCTCCGAATCCCTGCTCCGAGCTGCCCCAGCATGAAGACTACAAGGAAACTAAAGCAGTCCTCACGTGCCATTCTCATGTGACTGACTTTTTGTACCTATGTATGAAAGATTCAAACTAATATTGCTGTAAAGAAAGAGACAGATTAATATAGCATATTCTATAAAGATATATGTATATAAAAGTTTCTGTATCTTATATGGCACTGTGTATAAAATGGATGTAGAAGCATGACTGCTGTATGTGACTGTTCCCACGTCTGACCTGGAGAATGCTCGTTGTGATTTGCTTGAGGTTATGCCTTCAAGGACTGAGTGTGAGTTTGAGAGTTTGGAAGGAACTGCACTGGGCTCCCTCATTGCAGAGGGGTGAGGACTATGGTGTTGGTGCATCACCACAGCTCCTGGAAGGCTCTCTGGGACAATTGAGGTGCTGCTGGGGCTGATCATCACCTCACTACCTCGGTTTGTTCTGGATCTTGGCCTTTGAGGGAGATGTAGATATATCTCTTCCTTGGGATGAGCTTGACACTCCTATGCCCTGCACAGCCCAGGGTGGAACTGCAGGAGACTCGGTTCTAGCATCTTTTGTCTTCAGTGGAGAGGAGAGTTAAGGAAGAAGCTCAGTGCTTTGGGTTACTGTGTCCAACAGCCGTACAAGAACAACATCAGTGCAAAGGCACTGGATTACAAGGGGCTCTTTGGAAGGGTACGAGTAAGTGGCAGGGAGAGGACGGAGTGAAGCGAGAAGTGGGTAAGAGTTTGCCATGTGGAAAACCAGCAAGGTGCTGGCATCCTTTGGCAAAGAAGGTGAACTCAAACTGGGGAGGAAGAGCTTCACACCCTGCAGAGCAGGCCTGAGATCTGGCTTTACAAGAACTTGTAGGTGCTGTTTACAGCAGACGAAGGCTGTAGCAACTCCTGTTCTGGAAAGGGGAAGCAGCACTTGTGGTTTACAGGGTCAGAGGAGAGTAAGGAGGGGAACAGGAGCTTTCTGCCAGGCCGTGAGCAAGACGGGCAGGAAAATGCATGCCTGGAAGAAAGTTAATCCTATTAACGGCTGCGTGAAGTGGTTTTTATGGTTGCTCCTGAAGAGACGAAGTACTATCAAGGAATTAAGGGCTTAAAGGTGGCAGAACTACTGAGTTCCTATAAAACTGCCTATAAAAAAGGCTGGTACGCGTAAGTGCTGCCTCTTGGTTGTGGTTTGTGGCTTTTTACCCTACCTAGAAACAATATCAGCCTCATAAAAGGCTATTGCTTGTTCTTTAAACATTTCCTCTCATGGGGAAATCAAAGCGTAAGAGTCTGGCTACAACCCTTGTATAAACATGAAGTAATCCATGCTTAGGAGTGACTGCTTTAATACAGTTTCTAAGGAGAAGGTATACCCAGCAGGCATGGAGGATGTTGCTTTAAACCCTGTTTTCCTATTAAAAGCCTTCACTATTGAATGTAGCTAGGGATGGAGTTGCTATTTCCAAGACAACTCTCCAGCTCTTTGGTATGTTGGTGGCCATAGGAGGAATTTCTGCCTTATTGAGGAAAGTAGGATCCACCCGTTGACCATAAAGCATCCAGAAAACAAGGTTTCCAGTGATTCCTAAGCTCTGGAGTGCTACATTCCCAAGCGAGCAAAGAAAAGGAATGGAAACGAATGGAAATGTGTAAGTACAGCTGTGATTGAATTGTTCTTTCATTGCAAATAGGAACGAGCATTGCACAAAGCAGTGCATATGGGGTTGTTTTTCAGGGATGTTAGCTTGTTCTTCAGTTGGAAAAAAGGACAGGAAACAGTGTCCTGAAGGTGGTTGTACAGAGCCCTATCTGAAAATCATGCTATGAGAGGGTATGCAGCCAGCCTGTTCTTATCAGAAGAGGCAATGTTGTGCTCAGGAACAACACAAAACCTTGCTTCAAGGTGATTCTTCTTGGGAACAGTGCTATGATGAAGGGAAATGAAAGCAGTGTGTGTGTAACCTCTGCTCTGGAGCCAGGCTCAGAGAGCGGGGCTGGGGCAGCCTGGACAAGAGAAGGCTCCTGAAGGGGAGACCTCAGAGCAGCTCCAGTGCCTGAAG
>JANRGW010004664.1:0-18168 GCA_024733675.1 Psilopsiagon aymara | reverse complement strand
CTGAAGGGGGCCTATAGGGATGCTGGGGAGGGACTCTTCATTAGGGACTGCAGTGATAGGACAAGAGGTAATGGGTTCAAACTTAAACAGGGGAAGTTTAGATTGGATATAAGGAGGAAGCTCTTTACTATGAGGGTGGTGAGGCACTGGAATGGGCTGCTCATGGAGGTTGTGAATGCTCTGCCCTGGCAGTGTTCAAGGCCAGGTTGGACAGAGCCTTGGGTGGCATAGTTTAGTGTGAGGTGTCCCTGCCTATGGCAGGGGGTTAGAAATGGATGATCTTGAGGTCCTTTTTCTATGATTTCATGAGTCTTTGGCAGCAGTGCACTAGAGCACACTTAATAGGCAAGATAACAGTAAAATGTCTGAACAATAGAAGAGCATAGGGAAAAAACACAAAAAAAAAAACACAAAAATCAGGAGATTTTGAGGTAATAATATTTAGGGATTTAAAGTTAAGAGGATTCCAGGCAGCACAGTCATCTTCATTGCCTTGAGTTTGCCCCTTAGAGTGTGTATTAATTGCTCCTTCCTATCAGAGTCTAACTTCACAGTATTCAAATAGGATCAAAGTTGGATTTTATTGTGTTTTAAGCATTCTTAGTAATTATTATTCCAAGGTAATTTGGTCTTTTAATGTGGCTGCTTAAAGTTTCTGTCTTCAAAGCGAAAATCCTAGCCAATTACACTGATGGGCAGATCAGCTCCAATTAACTTAATCAGTTTGCTGTTTCCCTCATATTTTTCTGGTGCAGCTTGAACTTCTAGGTTATTAATCCCTGTTAAGGATGCATGAGTCACTAGCTAGCAGGGAGTATAAAGGTGTAAGGCTACTGAATCTCCTACAGCAGGAGCATTGCAAAAAGCCCAGAGATGGCTCACAGTGAACTACCTGCAGGGGTTGTAAATATATACTCAGTAAGCGGAGACTTTATCATCAGTATGTTTTATGAGTCACCTTTTACTTTTTTTTCCTCTTTTAAAAATCAATCTTCACAGCGCAGAATGGTCCAGGCAGGGGTATTTTATCTTGATTGTACAAATGGAAAGATGGAGATAGATGTGGATAACACATTTGCACAAGATCTCACAAGAAGTGTTATGTTCTCAAATCTCGTCCTTGAACTGTCTTTTCTTGAATGATATTACAGATTAAACTATCCAGCATCAAGGAAGGTTGCATGATTCAAACTGTTCTGTAAGAAGTGTGAGCTGGGCGAGAACCACATAAATGTGTAATTCCTGGGTTTTTTTCATATTTTATTTGGAAGATAAGGGAGACCGAAGGGGAAGTCATTAATTCAGCCCACTATAAAATAGATAATGGGGATTTTTTTCATGTATTTATTTTCAATAGACCTGTTTATTTTATTTTCAGACACTCACAAAGTGATAAATGCTCCATCCCTGGCAGTGTTCAAGGCCAGATTGGACAGATCCTTGGGCGACATGATCTATAGTAAGGTGTTCCTGCCCAGTGCAGGGGGTCGGATCTGGATGGTCCTCAGGTCCTTTCCAACCCTAACCATTCTGTGATTCTATGACTCATGAAAGGACAAATGTACATCTTAAATTCCACCACGTTTGTGTGGTGTGATGCTTTCTTTCTTGTGCTTTGTTTTTTCATGGGGCAGGACAAGAATAGGCAAGATCCTGCCGGGCTTGGAGAACAAATATAAAAAAATGAAGCTATATAAAAGTGAAATTTTTTATTTGCCCCATCCCCAGCTATTTATAGGGGGATATAAGTGAAAGAAAAGGATAAATTCTTTACCAATTTCACCAGCTCTCCCTACACCCACCAAAAGGAAGAAAAAACAGCAGAGAAAAACACCTAGAAAAAAACTTTTTTTCCTTTGGCAGCTTGGCAGTGTGGGCTAGTTCTTAATCTCTGCTGGAGCCTCTTAGTAGAATTACCTTATCTCTAATGGCAGCTGCCACTTTACCTAAACCTATGCTCACTACTTTGTATTTTCTGCTTTATCTTTTGTGGTGCTATTCTCATTATACATCCCCAAAGGGCTACAAGCGCAGAAAATAACACAACATAACAACCCAGGAGAACAGAATAGAACATAGCATGACATAACAGAACATAAGGAAGCAGAAAAAGATGGGTGGGAATACAAAGGGTCATTAAAGCTCTGCAGAAGTCGTTCAGTGAAGTGTATTGCTTGGAAATGGCTAACTGAGCAGTAGCAATGATGAGACAGGCCTGGTTTGTATTATTGCCAATGCCAATCTCCCTAATAGTCAGTAGGCTTTCATTCTATGTGAAGTGTATGGTACCTGGATAGCCCCATTATCAAACAGATAAAGAAAACCAGGCTAGGAATTCTTTCTTTTCCTCCCTTTTTCTTTCTTTTTTTTCAGTATGTTGTAGTCTGTTTAGACTTTGGGGATTTAAATTGATTTTCCTTGCAGCTTTTTCTCTAGGCTTTCATTGCTCAAATCTTGATAAGCTTTGCTCTTAGCATCAGCGGAAAAAGGAAATAAATTATTTGTAGTTTTTGAAAACTCTCAAAGGTGTCTATGCCCTCAATCTCTATCATCACTAATGTGCTGGAGATGTTGCACAATGGTATGTGCAATGTAAGGGTAAAAATTATAAAATTTATGTCTTGTAAAACTGAGAATAAGCCGTCAGGTTTGTGGATTTGATTTTGGCTTTGTGTGTGTGTGTTTATAGAACACCCAATATGACATGAACTGATGAGAGTTTTTGGCTGTTACAGTATTACTAGTGGGAACGGATAAGTCCCAAATCAGGACAACGACCCTCATAGGAGGAGGAACAATGTTTAATTGCATTGTTTCCTACCCAGAGAGAGACTGAAGATATACTGAAGTGTTTTTCTAACTCAGATTCATGGATCCCCTTCCATTTAAGTTAGTGCTGAAACTCCCACTGTGTTGAGTCATGTTGGATCATGCCAAAAGTCCTCTGTCATCCTAGATTAGAGAACACACAACTTCAGTGAAACCAACTTTATGTCCTTTAAGAGCTGGTGTTAGCTACATAAAAATTAATATTAAATGTTCTATGCGTGATAAGCTCTCAGTAGTGAATTAGGTGATGTATCTATGTTTTTTTCTGTAGCAAAGTCAAAGTAAAGGCTGAGCAAACTGGAAAAAGAGGGAGGAGTCTACACTTAATATCCCCAAGGATATTGTCCTCAATGGCATTAACATGGCCTGATTAACATTATGTCTTAAGGTCTCAAGTTGCCTTGAGATAATTGTCTGCACAGCATATCCTGTTCTTATAGGTTCTTCTGATTTATTTTTCCCCTGTATACCACACATGAAGATCACATAAAAAGAAACATCTTTGAGCTCACTGGAATCTGGAAGCCATTTGTTAGCAATTACTTCTGGTCAAAAATTTGTACTTTGTAATCAATGGTATTAAAGGTACCATGGAATTTATTAAGATACCATGGAATTAATGCAAATAACTGATTTTTCTAATTGTGTTTCTCAAACTGGCAACCACAGATTTGCTTCTAACCAAGAAATGAAGCATCTATCAGGCTTCATGAATGGATAATTCCTGCAGCTCCCAGTCCAACTTGGGATTTTTTTTGTCTCCAGTAGCAATTTTGACTGCTGCATTTACTAAATCAAGAACAAATGAAGCCTGGGACAGCTGTTCCATACCCTTGTATTGTATTTCTTTGGTGTAGAATCAGCTCTGAGCAAACACATCAATGGCCTGGAGATAAATTTAAACTTTTCAGGCAAAAAAAAACCAAAACAAAACAAAACGAAACTATATTTTCTATAGAAGGTTTATGTCATTCAAAAGAAAAACATCAGCTTACAGTAAGGTCATGCAACTGTAAAGCTAGTGGGGTTTATTTTGCATTGTTCCTTTTTTTCTACTTGGAATTATATAGGATTATGGAAATAGAACTTACAGTGGATAGACAGGAGTTTAACTTCATTAGTGTCTTTGAGAACAGTTGAACTAGCAGCATCCAAAAGATGTTCAGAAACTCTGGTGGTGTCTAATGTCCAAGAATTTATGCAGCTCCTGCCCAGAGCTTATATTCAAGAAAGAGGGGAAACAAGTCAAAACAAAATCTTCACATACTTCCTAAAACCTTTCTCTTCTTTTGTCTGGTAGCAATTGTAATAACATTTCATCACTAGGACATTACTGTTTTGGCAACTGGGGGGGTTGTCTTGATTCAAGGAAAAGAGGTCAATAGATTGTACATTGTTTTTTATTTCCCTTTGACATTGTGGTTTCTGCTTATGCTAAAGTTCGGTAAATACCATTCTTCTTGCAGTACCTAAGGTTACGTATATGTACACTGTCTTTATGGAAACAGACCAAGTACCCCCTTGGATGCACAGACAAATGTATCTGAAGGAAGTACATAAGGCAAAGTGACTCCTAGTCTTTCAGCAGACTCAACAATGTCATAACTGACATAAAGTAATGCTCAAATAAGACTGATCTCTAAGCAAAGAATATTTGGGTGAACCTAAACAAGTGAGAGATTAATGTGACAAGCAAGGGAAATTTCAGGAAAGTAAGAGTTTATTTTGGCTGAAGACACAAGCTGCAATGAATTAATGACTTAGAAATGTTTCTGGCTACAGATGTTGCTCTTTCATATAGCAACATGTATGAATACAACATCTGTCAGGTTAGAAAATTAGTTCCTTCTAGCTGGATGTTAGCCTGACCCAAGCCATAAATGCTGCTATTCCCATCCACATGAACTATAACACTGCTGGATTTAAGCATGAAGTACCTGAGGAGCCTACTTTTAGTACTGAATGCCCAGCCATGTTCCAGTACCCAATGACTTAGGATGGAGACTATAATTGATAAGTCTACTTGTTTAACAAATGGAATCTCTTTTCTGTTTTACACATATTTTCAGTGTAATTATGGGTGTACAATAGTGGGAAGACTGAGGAAGAAATATAAATGTAAATGTTATTCCTTTGTCCTGCTTTCAAAGATGTGAACAGAAAGAATGGTATAAATAACTAAAAATATTATAACACTCCACTATATAAAAAGAAAACAAATGACAGCTTTTTTATTACAGAACCCCTTAGCAGGTGGATAGTGCTCATGATGGAATAAGAGACACTAGCAAGAAATATAAATCTACCTACACATAAAAGAAAAAAATAACCACAACAAATTTCTTTCTAAACCCAGGATTTCCTTATTAATTTTGCTTCCAAATGATAATTTGGAAAATTTCTGGAGGATGCCACCTGTTGGATGAGATAGTTGAAGTATCTTAAAAACCTGACAAATTTTTATCAGAGAGATTATTACCCTAACAGTTTTATTTCTGCTTTTAATACTTCTACTTGGAAGGTTTGTCCACTGTAGAACATTAAAACACACCACTGATTTAAAAGAACAGTTAAACCATTAAGCTGTACTAGGGAAGTTGTAGTTCTTCACTAGAGCAAATGGCTTAAACGTAAATAAATGAAACACTGACTTGGAAAAAGAAAAAGTCCAAATAACCCATACTGAGTAGCCAATCAGATTTCTTATGGCAAAGGCACCATATCAGGTAGCCCTTTTGATAACCTCATGACCAGATTCTTTTCATGAGAAATAATTGCAGAGCAATTGTAAATATTAAATGCATTGTAACAGGGTTGATGTGAGTGCTGTTGATCTTTGTTGTTTTCTCTGCAAGTAATTTTCTAAGTATAAATAAGATGCTTTTCCAGGTTCCTTTTCCCTGTACGTATTTTATTTCCTCTTCATATAATTTCAGGTTGTGGTATTCTTTTCAGGAAACTTCAAAACTCTGCCTGTAATTAGTTAATATTTCTAAAAAGCTTTAAGAGATAAAGTGCTATGTAAATGTGAAGTGTTACTATTTCTTTTGGAGAGGTAAATCTGATTTTCTGCGGTAATGAGGAAGGCCATAGCTCATCATCTTGACTGATACAAGAACAGATTGCCCATAACCAATGTATACCCTTCTTTCCCATTTTGAATATTATATTGCTCACAGCTTGACTCCTTAGAAGGTAGAATTATAATGCTTTTTAGTGTGTCTGAAAAAGAATATCAACTAAGTCTAGTTGCTCTGAGGAATTCTGTTTATGTTTGTTGTCAGGCCAGACATAAACCCTTGCACATACTTAAAACTGTAAATGTCTGGATCAGATGTTCTTGGAGTTCTTTTTGCTTTGGTATTTTTGGTTGGTGTTTGTTTGGTTTTTAATGATTTAATGTTAATCCCTTGCAAGGTACAGTGAGAGACTGAAGTCTATTTCAGCCTTTCTGCATCTGCTGTGTGGATTAATAAAATATTAGTTTCTATTGATGTTTTTCTGGCACCGTTCTCAAGCACTAAAGAAAACAGTTAATTTCATCTGTGCTCTCACGCAGCAAATATTCTTTTACACAGATAATGATGAAAGAAATAGCAGAGATAGAGGTAAAGAGAATACATCTCAGCTGTTTGAAAGATCCCAAAGTGGATCTGGAATAATTTTACTGAAAATGCCTGCTTTATCTCCCAGTTTATCTCCTCCCAACTTATTCAAATATCCTGACCAAAACCATTTCCACTTCAGCTACTGTGAGATGGAAGTTCATTACACATGGCACCTGCTTCCTTTTAGCTGTTATTTACTGGACATGATTATGTTAGCATGGCTTCTTAAAAGTAAATTGAAAAAGCAAAGTGAAGGAACTGACCATGAACATGTGAGGAAGGAGTCTATAATTATGAGACAAACCTCAACTTTTGAAAACCTGTAAGAAATTCTGAACTCAAATCTGTTTTTCCTCTGTAATAATTCTTTTTGCACAAGTTTGCATGGTATGATTCACACATACTCAGTTTCAACACAGTATAAAGTCCTAATTTTTAATGTAGGCAAATCTGGATGCCCAAGAAACCAATTGCAAAGGAGCCAGCACTCACTCTAGAAATGAAATGATAACAAAATGCTTCTTGAGAAGTTTGAAAAATGTTAATATTAGGAATTATCTATTAAATTTTGATTTTGAGACATTTGTAAAACATCAATGTTGGGAATTTTCTGCTAAATTTTGATTTTTATGTACATAATTTCTGTAATTGTTGGTTTTTTTTTTTTTTGTTATAAACTCACATTACCAGCTGTGAACCGACTCTTAAATAAGCGTCTTTGAAAAGAAGCTTATTTAAGCTAGTAGTCATTGCCGCCTCATTACTGTTGTAAATACTGGTTTGTAGCGTCCACCTTTCTCTCTTGGCATTTGAGGTTTCAGCCAAACAGTTTGTTGGGTTTTATTTATATTTCCAAAGATTGCAGAGAACAAATGCTCACCAGCTGTAATTCTATCTTCAAAACTTACTGAAAATAGCAGCTATCACAATTTAAGAGATTAGAGAGCCAAAACTTGTTATAGTGGTTCTTGAGTCCTACATATGACTCCTAGATTCCTTGTACCTTCCACTGGAGTAAGATACAAGTTAATAAAAACATGTAGAATTTTTTTAGCAAGATGGTTAACATGGATTTATTTTTTCTTAGTAAATCACTCATTATTTTGGACCAAATTGGTATTTTCTTCTTTTTTTTTTTCTCCTGGTGGTTTAAAGTGGTGTAGGTGCTCCTGACTTTCAGAAAGTCTGAAAAAAAAATAAATTAATTACCACATTTTGACTGAAATTAGGTTTTTATGGGGTTGTTTATGGGCTTTTTAGGGTTTTGTTTGTAGATTTTTGTTTGAAGTTGTGGATGCAACGTAAGAATTTTTGTTATTTGCAATTATCATAGCTATAATGCCTTCTGGACACTTTGCTTTTTGACCATTTTAGAAAGCCCTTAAGAGGTACCTCTTAAGAGGTACCTTAGGAGGCAGTACTGCCTGTTTACTCCATAAATAAACTACTTTTTAAAGGAGATTAGATTTTCACATGACTCCAAGACTGGGCTGTTCAGTAGTGTCATATCTGTAGGTTTCCTACTAAAAACTGCAGGAAAGGAAATGCTATCCAGGACTTCATAATTCTCTGCATCTGGAAAACCTGTCAGCAGGACCAAACCGCAGAGTATCTTAGGCAAATTAAGCCAATAGAATCTATTAGTTAAGCGACCAGCGCTCTCACTTTTGGGAGCACTGCAGTCATTTTTTTATTCTTATTATTATGACATTATGTCATTGCTGATAAAAAAAGAACAAGGAACATGTGCAAAAGTAAACCACATGCTGTCTCAACTAGCCAAGAAAATAGAGACCAGATGGGAAATGATGAGACAAGCCATTGCCACGGATTAGCTGGTCACGGAAGAAATACAGAAGCAGCCTCAAGGGTTTATTTGCTAAACCCACAGTACCAGCAGCACCCAGGAAGAAGTTGCCCACTTGAGAAACTGAGTATTTGCTTCTTGGTTCTACAGAAAGTACAGCCCTGGATTCAAGAGTGACTGGAAGTGATAAGAGAAATAGTTTCCTTTATAAAACTTTAAGAATTGGAAGAATGTCCTGCCAAAACCTTCCAAGATTTGTGTGAGCAGAATAACCTAAAAGTGTAATGAAACCACTTGCCCAGTCTGAGTTTGTGGCTCGGAGATATGAGTTACTGATGGGCCCTTTCTCAAAGCTGCGAAGTATCTAATTCTTCACTGATGTTGGGACTGTCGGTTTTCAAGAGTTATCTTGACCAGTGACTCTACAGTCTAAGGAAGAAGTTGGGGGGCACTACCACAAATAAGAATCTGAGATTATGCAAGGCATTCCTTCTGTCCAGTGTTTGTGGCTTAGTGTTAGCTACCTGGAAGGTGATGTAGACTTTGCTTTTCCTTAGTTCTTGCAAACCAAAATGGAACTGATTGCTCTGCTTTAACACCTTTAGTGGGGAAGGCAAGGATTTAAGTTGATATAAATCTAATCATGTATTTTTCCCTTTTCCAGGTTTTACTTGAAATATTGAATCAACAGTTTTAGAAGTTTTCCCAGTAATGACAGTTTAAAAGGTGCATTTGTGCTAATATGGCGCAATGTAAAATGTAGTCTATTTCTGTACTGCGATGTTTATTTCAGTATTTATAGATGTTACATAGTGACTTACTACCCCCCACCCCTGCAAAAACTGAAATCAATGACTGCAAAAATAGCAGAAATTCAAACAAATGCAAATTTTCAATACTTAACTGGTAACCAAAGTGTTACAAGTTTCTGACATACAAGAAGGATGACTAATAAAAGAGTAAATGTAGCGTATCACTGAAAGCTGTTGTACATATTACTGGGGATACTCATAGATGTATTCCCCTAAACTCCCCTGCTGAGCAATTCCCACTCTTTAGATATGTCAGCATCTTCAAAAGACTTAAAAATATCATTTCCTTACATTTATTGCAGCATATTTATGAACAAATAACTTAACAACATTCATTTCCCAGTAGGAATATTTCTAGTACGAGACTCCTTCTGATCAATAAGAGCAGAATGAAAAATAATTTAAATACTCTATTTTAACCCAGCCTTTTTTGTAGTCTCTTTACTTATTTGAAATGAACTCTCAGCTAAAAGCAGTCTACTGGGGGATGAGTGGGGCTGTAACTGGTAGAATAACACCAGAGTCTGGATGTACATCTTTTTCTAGGTAGTTCATAAGGATTATCCATTTCTAAATACTCTGTGAATTTAGCAACCAAATTCCCCAGAAATATATGCACGTTGTGTCTAACATCACCATCCAAAAAACCCAGAGTGGAAATCAAGGCATGAAAATGGTCTGTTGAAAGTCTTCCAGGAAACGTATGGTAGAGATGCGAGTAAATCTATTGAGAGTATAGGCCAGACTCCTTACATGTTAATGAGCATAGCGTCCATCTGAGCCTCTAAAAAGAGGCCCTAGTCACAAATCTTCTCTTTCCATTGTCAACTCCTTTCTTCAGTTTAACTTCTAAAACTGTATTTTTAATTCTTTTAGCTGTTTTCATAAGTTCCATTTCTTTCATAATTTAATTTTATAAACTTTCTCCATTCTCATGAAACATATTAATAAGAAAATTCTACGCCAATAAGTCAATAAAGCAAAGACCATTTTGTTCATCATGTTCAGCAAAATATTGCTAAGTAAAATTTAGGAAGCATTTAATAATGGGGAGGAAGTTAAGGAGTCTGCTATGATGATGCAATTGCATACTTAGGGGTATATTATGTCAATGTAAGTGCTTCACTGTGATCTGGGGATAAAGTCACGACTCCGTTCCTGTCTGTGGGATTGTCATCATTTATTTCTGTGCATGGAATTTATCTTGATGTTTGCTTTGTAGCCTGCCATGTAAAAGTATTATGCTGGGTACTACGCAGTCATTGAAAAAGTTCTTTAGGGAAAACTTTGTTTGTTAACCATAACCCTCTTTTTTTAACACCCCCACCCTAACTTCAATAGCAAATTTAGAGGTTAATTTAAAAATATTCTGAATAGTTAAAGAAAATGATACTTAATATATTAATAGGAATTGTATAACTTTGGGGGAAAAAAAAGGAAACTTTATTAAGAAAGGTCTTAGAAGTATATATATATGTATTTCTGAGCAGTTCTTACATATAATAATTTGATGCTGTCTTATCAGTTAAATCAGATTTAAAGTCTAGGAAATTGCAAGCCATAATTTTCCTAGTACAAGATCTTTAGTATCTCCATTCATCAGAACTTCAGTTTACAGTAACATTAACCTAGATGATGACCTGCAATAGAAGTTATCTGAACAGCCTACACATGCTTGCATCCAAGCTGGTCCCTCATGTTGCCTTTAAAGTCCAAAATGAGGGACAAGCATATTTAAAGTATCTTAGCCAAAACACATGACCAGAACAGGTCAGACAGATCACATTCTGAAAGTGACTCCTTATCTCCACTGACTACAAGGGAGGAAGGGGGGTGGATTATTTTAGCTTTAAAAATATAATTCCTAGACCTGAAAATTGAGCCAAAGGAGTTCAATCCCTGAAGTGTAGCAGCAGCCAAATATATGACATATGATATACAAATGAGTCCCAGTTCTTTGCATGAGCAAACATCTTTTGTTTGTATTAACCATTAACTGCATATAATTTCATAGTACTCTTCCTAGTCTTATCACACACACACATACAAAATAGACTCTAGTTTTTAGATGTTTCCTATTTATATATGCCAGTGTGTATACATACCCATTTTGCTCAGTATTATTGTAGTATTTAAGAGGTTGATTTTGTTGTTCTTTCAATGTGGAGGGATTACCTGCAGATCAGATTGGCCTCAAATTTGCTTATGAAGAAGAAAGTGAAGATAAACCCCCCTTTTAACCACTCCCTGTGAGCAATCTCAGTATCTTCACTGGGATTGCAAGTGTTTGATATATTGCAGCATTGAAATATTCAGATAAGCAACAGGAAAATCTGAATTACGATAATGTGGGTAAAATCAGTGTTCAAGGTTGTGTCTGTCCCATGAAAATCAGAAAAGATCACACTGGCCAAAAGAGGGGAGGGATTTGGCACCAAAGGAAAAGGAGCTTGAAAGGGGAGAGGCTTTTCTGTTGCAGCCTGCCTGCACTCATGGTGGGAAAATATATGAAAATGGATCCCACCAGGACGTTCCTATGTATTGAAGCGAAGCTTAGCTGAAATATAGGAAACATGGAAAAACTGATTTAATTAATCTATGAATACTCTGGAATGTTTGAATGACTGCTGGTGACAGGAATTGCATCTACATGCCCCAGAGCACTTGTAGATAGAGGCATAGCTGTATTACTGATTCATCTTGCTGACAGCACCCAATAACAGTGTGATTGTGGCCACCCAAAAGCAATAACCATCTGCATCTGATTGGGGAGCCGCTGATTACTTAGAAAGAATCCAGTTTTCTTGTATGCTTTTTCCCTGGCTTATTTCTGCTTCAAAGCTTGTAATTCAAATACAGTTCTTAAAGATGGGAGCACACTGTGAGTCCAAGTTATAGTGAAATGGAATTTCAAAGCTTATACTCACATTTTCTCAACAGAAAAAAAGACTTCAACACTAATCCTAAACTGAAAATCAAACTTTATCACTTTCTCACAGTATAGCTCGCTTTCTTACAACTGCTCAACTATACCTTTTGGAAAGCAGATGGCATGCACATATCACTCACTCACTCAGGGTTTTACATATAACTTATCTGGTCTGCTTTAGTAGGCTTCTTATGGTTCTCATCCTGATTGCAATTTGTAGACCTGAATGCTTTTTAGATACTCCCTGAATCTCTCTGCAATTTCATTCTTTTTTACCACCTTTCTTTTATCTTCACATTTAAATGTATTTCACTCTTATCCTCAATCTGCCATTCAGAATATGTCAACTTGAGGAGTACTAGACTATAGCAGTAACTGACAGCGTCTTTTAAAATCAGTCTAGACTGTATGCAGCAGGTATCAGAGAAAACTGCTTGCCGATGATATATGGCATTTTAACATATTATTCTAAATTGCTTCCATCAAGCAGTGAAATGGCATTCGGATCATGAGCATGTGAACAAGCTGTAGAATTTCCTTTGACAACACGCTCCTTGTGAGATCAAACTTGTAAAACATCACATCAGATTTAATGTCTAATGTATCAACTTATTCCCTCGCTTTGTTTTTCCTTTTTATAGTTCTAAAGATTTAAAGTTGAGAGGATATTTTTCCCAAGTTGACATAAATATTAGAAATACAGAAGAAAATGTGACTCAGTCTTCCTACAAGAAACGTCTTTAAAAGACAGCGCAGCACTTAGAAATAATCAGACTGCAGAAATGAAGAAGATAAGGAAATGACAGCTTCATTAAACAGCTGTTTGCATCTGTCTTTAAAGCAAAAACAGATTTTAGACAGCTGCATAACACAGAAATATGTCCTAATAGAGCAGAAAGTAGGAGCTGCATGCAGTACAGCAATAACAGGGATTGTTGCAAATTCTTAAATGAGACTGCACTCTGCAAAGTGACACCAAAATAACAACATTCAGGATCCTGGGTATTTTTTCCCTTTGATTGCTCATTTGTCTTCCAGTCTGGTAAAGTGTAAAATCAAGGTTTGATTTTCTAGTCTGAAGGAAGAGTTGTGCACCAGCCTGGTTTGAGCTGTGAGGTGTTCAGATGAGGACTGCTTTTGCCTGCTGCTGTTGAGGGCGTTTCTTGCTGTATAAAATGTTTCAGTGCATAGGGGGGCTGGCAGTGATCGCTCTCCTCTCGGAAGTAAAGGGGCTTAACAAAAAATAGCCTTTTCATTTATTTTTTGTAGCACAGTGAGTACTGTATTTAGTATAGTATTATATACATGCATAGTATATAAAAATAATATTACATATATTGTATCTATATATAATGTAGATATTAATATTTAATGTGACTGTGGGAGGACCTGGGTTTTCCACTACAGAGCACCTCAGAAATGCCACCTTACCAGGAAGACCATGGCTTTAGCCAACATCTTTGATCCCAGTGAAGCAGCTGAGTGTTCTTGACAGCCACCAGCTGCACCCCAGTTTAGTGCCTTATTATGTATCATAGAATCGTAGAATGGATTGGGTTTGAAAGGACCTTATGTTCATCCGGTTTCAACCCCCTGCCATTGGCAGGGACACCTCACGCTAGACCATGTCCTGCTTGGCTCTGCCCAACCTGGCCTTGAGCACTTCCAGGAGTGGAGTAGCCACAGCTTCTCTGGGTGACCTATTCCAGGGGCTTACCACCCTCACAGTAAGGAACTTCCTCTTTATATCTAACCTGTGACAGTTTCTTTTTCTGACTTTATTGGCAAATCTTGACTTAGGATAAGAAGTAGATTCCAACATTCATTTTTTAGAAGACCAATTCCCTGAGAAAGTTTCCTATACCCATACTGATGTACCTTTTATGTTCAGGCTTGATCCAGCCCAGGAGGTCAGACCTTACTTGTTCTTGCTTCTTTAAGGGTCCTGAACCAAAAATTATTATGATATCATGGTCTCCTGTTGCTCTGCTGTCCCCATGAAGTCATCCTGCTGTAAACACTCTCAACTCGGTTCTGGCTGTTATATTCCTCTCGTTTGTGTTACACCAAGCTGCAGTTCTGATACCTTGTTTTATTTAAAATTTGGATTCCTGGTAAACTTATCTGGAAAAAAATAAATTAAAAAGTGTTTATGGTTTATTCTCCTGTTTTTCCAAATTGTTAACATGGCCATGCTCTGCATGGGATTTTCATTAGTAACTGCCAGCCATCTTACAAGTGAGAGACCTCCAGGTGTCCATTTCTGGTTTTCCACAACCAAAACAAGTGGAGTCGTGATTTGCCTGTTAATTCTTGTCACCAAGTGGAGGAGTAGCAGACGTACCTTCCCTTCCTCTCTTTGCCTTTCTGTCCACATTCTGAGCAAGATGCAACAGAAGTTGAGCTTGAAGGTGCTACTGATTGTCAGTGTGATCCCTTTGTTTGATCTTATTTGCATTATTTATCTTAGCTCCCTAGAAAATAATCAGGTTTTATAAGAACACATACTCAGCATTCTAAGGACAATTTCCAACTGATATTCTTTGCTATTGATATTTTATTCCAGGTTTGTGCTGTCTTCTTGTCTGTCACTGAAATCGTAAATGATCACAGAAATGTATGTTGGAGAGTTCCCTTCATTCCCCAGCAGTATGTCCCTCTCTAACTTGCCATTCGAAACTTGTCGAGTTCATTTTCCTCTTTTGTTCTTCAATGTCTCAGTGTCCTCAGCCACTGATTACACAAGAGATAAACTCAAAGCTAAAGAGCTGTACCTGTCCTGAATGAGCATATGTACAATCCCAGGCTCGTTGTCAGGGAACAAATATTTATGGCTGTGGGATATTTCCCAGGTCCTTCTTTGGTCTTCAGCACAGAAGTACATTGACTGCTGAAGCAAATGTCGTAGTTGCTAAATCTTCTCTTGCCATGAACATGCAAAAAGGAAAATAACAGTTGATGTACAAAATAGGATGTAGGCAAAGGAAAGCCTTGAATTCTTTCTAGAGATATAGTTAGGCAAGTTAAATGAAACTATAAACCTCCTATAAATTTATTCAATAAGTTTTTATTTCAGTCAAAACTATTTTTCTTTTCTGCATCCTATCATAAAATATCTGCAATGCTTCATATATATACACACATGTTATCCTTAGTACAAATGGTCTGCTTATTAGAACTGAAATAGGTAAGTTTTTCCCTTTAAAGATTCCCAATAATTCCTATCTGTGATTCTAGACATCGTATTAGGTTAGTTGAAAGCTAGCTTTTTCCTTTTCTCAAAGAATCAATAGATAACAAGCCGTTATGCACCAAATTCTCCAGGGCAAATTGAGATGTATTATAATGTTACTGGGTGAATTGAAATAATAACTGGCATAATACATATAACCACTATAGCAGTTAGTGTCTAACCAGTATTTCAGGCACGGATATCTACACTGTGGACTATAATCTTCATTCTTCTCTCAATATGCCAGTTGTGCTGATGATCAGATTTGCTCGAGCCTTAATTTAGGACTTGTTACTTCTACTAGGTTAGATGGTGTCCAGTCCTATTACAGTTATTATAGCAAGTTTTAGGATTACTTTGGCAGAAATCTAGAGCATGCAATTACCAGTCTTTATTGCTGGTGTTAGAAAAGCATTCTTGAAGCGAAAATTTGACATCCTTTATATACCCACAACATTCTTGGCTTGCGAGAACAGGATTATCCCACTGATTATCCCACTGATTAAACATGAGTGCATTTGTATGATTTTAATTGCAGCATCACACTCTTGGCCTGGGATTTAGCTCTGGATTGTAGACATCTAGGAGCAGATGTTGAACTAGACACCTAATTCACTTCTCTAGTTGATGGAGAGCTAGTTAATGCAGTCAGTAGAGCCTTGCCAAATGTGTCCATATTACAGTGAGCTGAGCACTTCTCTAGGCTCCTTCCATTGTGGTAGTTACCACTCAGTGTAATGAGAAATTAGGAATCTAGCTCTCCTGTAGGCATATTGAGACATCCAGATTTAGCTGTCTATATCATCTTGTCTGTCATCTCTTTATGAGATAAATATCCATGCTGTCTGATAATTTGTTATGAAGGTAACTCCTAATCATGCTCTAATCCAGAAAACACACATGATACTGTGTAAAACAAACAAAAACAAAACCCACTTTCCACTGTGTCAAGGCTACACTACTGGTCTTCTGTTATTTCAACTAGCAAGAATTCCAACCAACTGCACTTCTCAGAGCACAACCTCCTTTTCACACCATTACAGACATGAAACCACCTTTGTATGATCATCAGCACCCAGGCATTGCTCCTACTCTGCCTAAGTACAAGGATAACTGCCAACATGTCCTGGAGAAATTACAGGCAGACGTTAATATGTTTTACTTACAGGGAGAACACCTGCAATTTTAGCTGAGTATAAGAAGAAATATGTGGCTGGAGGACTCTGAATACCAAAGTTTCCTGAGGATCAGTCACAATCCATCATTTTCATAATGACTCCGGCACGCATCGTAAGCGCAATGGTCTGCAGAGTGAAATTTAACTGCATGAATCCCTTTTCCATCAACGACTCCCCACTGATGTCATTAAGGTTATGCTCATGTAAAATGCGAGGGACATGGTAGTGGGTTAGGTCTAACAAGAGGATTCATGGAGAAGGGGACTTAATGGACTTGCTATGAACTTGTGTGACTGATGCTATGTCCAACTCCAACCTTCTGCTTCACAGCTCCTAAGTCTCCACAAATCAGTTGCTTAAGGGAACTGTCCTGAGAAGCATGACTATGCCTTGGAGGCAAAAGAATTCACAGAAAACATTTGAATGTCAAGCAAACTGAGTTAGGGCTTAAACATAAGCTTTAGGAAGGGAAATTTCATTTTTGCACAAGCACAATCCTAGTCTTTCTACCTGCTCAGGGTCATATGGCTCAAATAACACAGTGTCAGCATTGTGAGTTTAGTGGTGAAGTGCTATCAAATGACAGCCCAAAGGCCTTTTCCAGTCAAAACATGTACAACATGGACAAAAAGTGTGTTTCTGGTGTAATGGATCTCCCTTCTTTTGTTGTTTTTTCCTCTGCTTTCCCTCTCAACCATCTGTAGCTTTTCAAAGTATATTTCTTCTTATCTTCTACAGATGCTGAGCTGCTCTGCTTGGCCAATTTCTCTTTGCCTTGTCAGAGGCTCTCATCTACCGTAATGTCTACCATGACTCACCTCTTGTGCTTTTGATTAACATGTACGCCATGCTTTTCACCTTTTCCCTTTCTCTCCTTCCCCAGCTTTCAAATTATTGAGCTCTCATTTTTGTTAATATTGGGTTAGTCTGTGTATAAATCACACATTCTCTCTTACTGAGTCAACTTTTCTTTCCAGTTCCTTGTCTGGCAATGCTCCAACTGGACCATTTGGGGATCTACAGCATTGCCAAATGCAACATAGGAAGTACAGATGTAGTTTTCCCTTTTGGTTTATTAGTGGGGTCACTATGATCTGCTTATTGGAAGGAACCATTTTAGAAGGCTACCTCTGAACCTCTGTGCAGAAAGCCAGGGGGCAAGTCTGGACCTTCAGTCTGCCCACTGCAAAACTGTTAGCTTTCTCCCAGGCTCTTTGCTCTGTTCTAGTTAACTCTAGCCAATAAAAATGTCCTCTGGAGGGGGCTGCTCCTGAGTAGTGTGGACACAAGCCAGCCAGAGCTGCTTTGTCCCAGAATCCTTATTATTTAGCAATGCAAGTTGTGGTTCTGAAATTCCTGTTAAGCCAGCATTTTGCTTTAGTTGTATCGCTCACTGATGTGAACCCGCAGGCTGAGCTCAGAAGCCTCATGTTTAGGGTCAGATATGGCTCATTATCCTAAACTGAGTAGTTTTAATATTATTTCTACAAAATAAGAGTACCTGCTATTATTAGTTCCTAAGTCAAGTTCGTACTTCTGTGTATTAGAATAGAATAATAGAATAGTTAGGGTTGGAAAGGACCTTAAGGTCATTCAGTTCCAATCCCCCTACCATGGGCAGGGACACCTCACACTAAACCATGCCACCCAAGGCTCTGTCCAACCTGGCCTTAGAGGACACTATGGCAGTTTCTTTCAAATGACACATAAAAGCCTCATAGGTAATTGTCTAAGCACAGATAAAGAAGTCTGAGGGTCCTAAACAAAATATTA
>JANRGW010004663.1:0-16624 GCA_024733675.1 Psilopsiagon aymara | reverse complement strand
TTATTACTAGTAGTAGCAGTAGTGGTTTGTGTTATACCTTAGTTATTAAACTGTTCTTACCTCAACCTGTGGGAGTTTCATTCTTTCGATTCTCTGTGTAGCAAACTGCATGGCTGATTTACGACCTAAACCACGACATTTGGGTTTTGTTTTTACTTTGTTTTAAAGAATGTAATTTTGAGTATGCCTGTTATCTGGGATGGAGGAAAAAGTTCTGTAGTGTACTGCTGTTAACACCCAAACCCATTGCTCAAACTTTCATGCAAAATGGATGGCACTTATTTTTATCACCTATATATAGATAGTTCTTCTAGCTTACCTTGCACTGTAATTGTCCTTGTTATGATAGTCATCCCCTTTAGCCTTACTTACAGTCTTAAGTTTACATCATCCCACACAGTTTTGTTTTGTTTCAAAAAAGGGGATTCATAAGCAAAAGAAATTAAGCTTCCATTATCTTGATCTTTGCGCTCCAGTTATTTTTTATGAGTCCTGTATTTAAACTTTGACAGGGTAAGAAATACATAGGATATGTGATAGGTATACAATTATAAAAGAAAGCATTTATAATTCCAGAGAAATGGGTAGGAGCAGAATGTAAATACATGGTATGTCAATATTATAGCTTCTTTTAAATTTATTTTAGTTGCATGGTAATGGGAGCTGTATTTTTCTTCATTGCAGCTTCATAATGTTTTCACAGTTGCCTGACTTTCAGTTTTTTGAATTTGTGTTGGATTTTAAAAAGAATCTTCATATGCAAGTAGTTCTAAACCTGAACTCGAAGTCAGCTATGGGTTTTAAAGGGAAAAGCCCTATGGAAAATGCAACAGCCAACTTTGCGTGCCTTTATGTATACAAACAGACACAATCAAGTGGTTTAGGTTCCTGCTCACAGATAAGAGAACCACTGTGATCTCATCTTGGTTTAATCTGATGAACGTAAGGAACCTTTTTGAGAAATTTCTCTGCAATATGTATCTTTTTTTCTTATCATTTAGCAAAAAATATTTTTAGGATGGAAAAAAAATGCAAAAGGAGAAGATGCATGCAGATGAATTCACTCAATAGGTTCTTCTTATTCCTTTTTTTCAAATCTTTCTTCACTTCACTTGTTCCCAGACTCTGGTTTGTGAAGAAATATTAAAAAAGAAAATTCAGTTTGTTTTCAGTTAGAAGTTTGATCATAAGTTACATGGTAATCTGAGATAAAACAATCTGGTTTTGTTTCAGAAAGTTTTAAGACTGTTTCCATAAAGCAGAATGCAGAGTATACCCATAAACTGCTCCATCTCACTTGTGTGTAGTTTGGTTAGTGTGTGCAAATGACCTCCAAAAGATCAAGCGCAAACAGGCGATGATCTAGATTTTGAGGTATTACCAGCTGGAAAGAGATAGGGACGATATACCTTTATTTCATAATTGTCTCTCTTGTATTAGCTTCTCTTGTTTTCATTAACCTACTTTGTCAGCCATCTCGGATGTAGCCAGGAATCTCTTACATGACTTAGGGTTTTTGTCCAGTGTGTCAGTGTTTGAGTACAAACTTATAAAAGAAGATTCACGTACCAGCAGTGGAATTTTTGAAATGGTGTAAATGCTTTAGCCTAAGGAAAATGCTCTGCGATAATAGAGTCGAGCACTTGTCACCCATTTAAAAAAGTATAAAATTGTCAAATATTTATTAATAAATCATTTGCTCTTGTAGCGAGGTTCCTGTCAGATTGCAATGTGTATTTGTACAACACTATGTATTTGTTGGGTCTTGATTTCAATACATTCATATCAGATTGTGAAGATTTAATTTGATGTGGAAGGCCTGGCAGAATTGGTTGTGTTTATTAACTGTGTTAATTTTGGAGGAGACCCATTAGAACCTATTCTTCATTGGTTCCTGTTAGAAGCATAGTAAGATAATCTGCTTTCTTGCTCTGTTTTGCAAAACAAGCATCTCTGCGCCATGCTAGCTAAAGCATGAAAGGAATCGCTATCTGAGAAAGTGTGGTCGTAGTGGAATAAAAGTGAATAGTAGTAATTATTTCTTCAGACTGCAAATTTTGCAGTGCAGATCTAGTGGGTTCTGCAAAATTGAGAGTTTAGTTGGAAGTTCTAAGTTTCCTTTAGTATTCAGTGGGCAATCATATTGTGCAGTTGTGATTTACATACTGATGACCTTCAGTTCATCTTCATTTCTTAAAGTTTAAATGTAAGAAGCAGACAGGAAGACTTACAGTGGATTGGCTTTGTGGGAGGAAATGCTCACAAAACCTGGCAAAACTATTTTGGACAGTTACATGAGAAAGCAGATCTCTCACGATCTGAAAGATACAATGGAAAAGTCAAGTACTTTGAGAACTACAAAGTATTTTGCTTGTGTTGATGGAGCTATTCCAATTCATACTAAATTATCCCTAGGGCATTCCAGTTCTACCTGTCTGTACTCTGGATTGCTGTCTTACCCATACACACCCTTAAACAGACAAAAAATCACTGGCTTGTGAAAAGGGAGATGGAGGATTTCTAATACATCTCTGTGAAGAAGAGGAAAAAAGTGCAATTAAAGAGTCAAATTCAGTGTTACATACAGATAACACGGAGAAGAAAGTAAACGTGTAGATGATAGGTTTTATTGCTTCCATGGAAATCATTATTTTTGTCTCAGAAATCTGATTTCAGATAGCAGTGATGAGCAAATTCCCTTGTAGACAAGAGGACTACAGCAGTATGCTGTCAGTTAAGGCAAATGGATTTAATTTACGTGTGCTCAGACTCAGAAGTGCATGTCTTCTGACACATTTATACATTCTCTTACAATTTTCATCTTGCTTCCTTATTTTGCCCTTATCACAACTTGTTTTAACACAGCTAACAATGTCTTCTGTGTATTATTCCCTAACATCTTGTTCCGATTGACAAGAGACATCTGTGCCCTGTGCCAAACGTGCTGAGTGACTGCTGCCTCTGAATGTAGTGACAAGGTGTAGAAACAGCTCAGTGCTTGGCAGGAGTAAAACAGTATGCCAGAGGAGTTTGCTTCCCAGCATGAAGAAGTTCTCTACGACTATTTTGATCTCGCATGAGACTTGTGAAGTACTGAAGTCACATCAGGTTCTGAAGTATTATAGTTTGCTCCTGACTTTTGATATTTTTGGGTTTTGGGACAGCATTGCTCCATGCAAAAGATAGCTTAACAATTCCATGTTTCAGTGGATACACTCTGAAAGTACCATTTTCTCACTCTCTTCCTTCTTTCTGGAATCTGGAATGGGTAGATTTACTGCAGATTTCAAACCTGTCAACACCCAAATGTGTGACACCAGCTCTCAGTACATGTGAGCTAAGCTGAGGGACATGCTAATATGCAGCAGGGGAAGAAGATAAAAGTTCTGCAGATATATTTTGTGCAATACAGAAAACTTTTCTGCGATGAACTCCATATTGAATTTGATCAACTGTTATCAGCCTGCAGTTATTAGGGAGATAGAAAACAGCAGGACAGGAGTCTGGACTTCATGACTTGCCCTTGTCCTAGAACATAAGAGGAACCTGCGCTTGTATTGCGGAGAGTTATATGAGCTACTTAAATGACAAACCTGAAAGTTGTTAAAAATAGGTATAACTGCCAACTGCAAGATAAGGAAGTCCATGTTTTGAAAACTCCCACTGTTGTTAGAGAGCAACCTCACCCAGCAGCCTGGCTGCATCCGGATCATGCAACTGAACCAGGAAGTGCCACTGTGCATACACTCGTGCTTTGCCTTTGCAGCTGGCCAGTTACATGCACACTTCCCTGGAGTCATGACACGGCTCTACTCTGCTGCTCCAGCCCTGCTGCTGTGCACCCTTGCTGTGCTCTTTCGAACATCTCTGTCAGTGGGCCATGTACCGATGCTGCTTTGGTCATCTCAGAGGTAAGAAATCTAATAAAAGAGATCTGTACTTGTGCTATTGCTCTGTGTGTGTGTGTGTGTGTGCAGAACATATTGTATCTAATCAGGTGTAAATAATCTCTGGGCAATAAAATTACCCAGTGAATAAATTAGCCTCTCAGAAATCAAACAATGTCACCGATGAATTTACCCATTTTTATTTATAATTTTCGCATTCTAAGATGGGCTTATTCTTCAGATTTGAAGTAGACATTTACCCTAAGGCAACCTTGAACTCTGCTGTCAGAGATGTCATGACTTAAAGGCAAGGCATAACACAATCTCACAAAAAAAGGCCTGACGAAAAACTGTGTGGGCAAATTTAATCCCTGCATTTCTTAACTCCTGAATCCTGATTTTTCACTTTTTTCTTTTTTAATGCAGCTTTTTTTTAGCAGATTACATTGCTGTATGCATAGACATCAATTGTTAAAAAAACAGCAGAGTCTTGACAGGTCCAAAGAGACACAAAATTCAGGGATTTGCTTACACCCATGAAATAAGACTTTGAACCTGTCTTGAAAGAGCCTGATATAGACCTCCTTTTTTCCAACCAGTAGTTTTATTCGTGCAGACTTTAAGGATTTTATATCATTACTTAGTATTTCCAGAAATATGGTAGCTTGGGCAGTGCAGCAGCTTCAAGTGGGGCACTGGATATGAGAAGTTATCAGAGGACTACGCGCCTCTTACTCACAAGGCTGTCTCTTCAGGAAATACGCATTGATTTTGTCTAGGAAGTACTGCCCCAAAATGCAGTAAGCTGATGTCAGAGATCTATTAGAAAGGCTCCTCAGGGCTTCTGAGGGCTTATGGGATCACAGGACTGCTTGGGAGGGCTAAAAGCAAAGTTCTGTTCTAGGTGGGAAGGTAACAACAGAGCGGCTGTACTCTATAGAATTTATTTAAGGTGTGCTTTGGCCTGAGTAAGTTACTTGACTCTCACCTCCTGATTCCTAAATCCTCTTTATTCTTAACCTGGTTCATATAAATTGTAAACACTCTAATGGAGAGTGCATCTCATACCCTCAGAAAGCAAATATGTATTATATTTAATTCAACCTGATCTCAGCTCGGCATTTATTTACTTATTTATTTCTCTAATGCAAATAATCCATTACACCAACAGTATTTGGAATTTGTCACAATTCAGCTGGGTGATTCTGTAAGCATAAAAAGCTGTATCGTGCATAGCCTTGGTTCACAGGTTAACCTTCACTTTTGTAAGTAAATGCTGGAAAGAGTTTGGTTTAGAGCAAAAGTGTTCCTAAGAGACTAAGAAAAGATCAGCAATTCCTTTGTCCTACTTCCTAGTTGGTATAAACAACACACCTGTTGCAAATATAAGCAAGATCTTATCAGTTAATCCTGGGTGGTCATAAAAGCAAACTTTCCACTGAGATGCAATTAGCATCTTGCTTTAGATTAGGCTGCAGATTGTTCAGGTTTATACAAATCTGGAACAAGAAAATCAGGATAGTGGACTGATTAGTCTGGTTTCATGTTTCCACAAATAGAACATTTTTGGGAGGAAGCGTTCTTCCTACCATGACCTTTGCGTTTAAGAAAGGTGAAGTTCTTGTGGGGCAGAAGTTAGTTCTGGTGAGAGCCAATGAAGTAACAGGAAAGAATATTCATGTTATTTTGTAAAATAAAGAGGAAACTATAGCAGCAACTTTTGGTTGCTAACCCTGAAATGAGTGCTTTATGTCTTGGTACTTTGCAGTGATGCAAGGTTTGCAGTCTGTGGTCTTCAAGCTTATGGAACCTAGAAACTATTAAGAATGTTAGGAAGAGTAACTAAAGAAGTGCGGCAATTATCAATGGATTTCTGTTCACTTTGTGGAAATGTGTCCCACCATTTACAAGTCCAGTGATTCATTAATCAACGGAACTGAGATTCACTGATAGATTCCATCACCCTCTCCCAGGTTATCTGTTAGGATTTGGTATCAAATAGTTGAAGGATAATATATTTTGCTTTTCTTTAGAACTAGCCAGTGTTTGTAAAGCCCTATCTTGGAACAGGTACACTGGAATAATGTAACACTTGAAAGTGCTATTGAAGATAATGTTAGATATCAGATACAGATGAAAACTGCAACTGACAAATGCATGCGGTGTACAAAAGCATATGGAAAGTGTAATATATAACCTTACTGGGATATTAGTAATACAGATACCTCTTTCCTCTATAAAGAAAAATGCATATCTCTACTTTGAGAAGAATAAGTGCTTTTAACCAAACAAAAATCTTTCCCATTGATCCCAGCAAAAGATGGGGTGGAAATAATTCAGTATTTCACAATGTCCTGCTTTTCACAAAGGAATACTAATGTATCAGTAGAGATCCTCCAAATAACTTTGGCCTGGAAAAAATTACCTTTCTCTTGAATCAGCCTTTAAACTAATAACTCCAGCTGGTTTTTGAAGCAAGAGAAATGAAGTTCCTCTTGCAAACAATGCACAGCAGAAACTTTATTTAGCCATTTTGATCCAATATTCAGAACTTTTTCTTTCCCTTCATAGATTAGAGAGGAAGCTTGAGTAAATAAATTCATTAAAATTAGCTTTTATGATTGCCCCTCACGTGTTTGGTTTAGGAATGATTTTTGCCTACAGTCATTGCAAAATGCATTACTGCATTCAATTATGCTATGCTAATATTGGTAAATGAATTCTTTTCTGGCAAATCCAGATTTTAAGTGACTTTTTTGAGAAAGCGTTAATGCCAAATTGTTTATTTTCTGTGTTTCTTAAAACTGCAAGGAATTAACTGAAAAATCTACTGGAAGAAGGTGGAACATGAAGAGCATACAGTGGAGCAGAAAAATGTTTTAGCTGTAACTTTGCGTGACATCTGTGGAGATACTCTGTGCTAGCATGCACACCAGTTTACTTCTGCTGTGCAGGAGAAAACAGTATTTCTTATATGGCAATCATGAGACTGAAAGAGACAAATGACAAGAATAACATGGAGGAAGGAGTTCAGGAGGCAGCTGCAAAGCAAAAATGTAGGCTCACAAGTAAGAGTTACTGTTACCTTACCATCTGCCCTTCTGGTGTGTTGGATACAGGAAACCTTGAAATCTTTTCTTCCATTAATAATAAGTGCCCAGATTCCAGTTCTGCCTAGAAAAAACAATGATCAGGTAAGAATCCTTATGCTTAAACCTTTGTCATGCCAGAGCAGTTATGGACAAGAAGAAATCAAAGTTACAATCTGATGTCTGCTATTGGAGGAAAGAGAGAGCAGGTGATTTTTAAGTTTCCTCCTTTTCAGTCAGCAGGAAAGCACTATATTAGCAGAGATGCTCATCATTGTGAGCCCCCATGGCTCAGGACTCCAGGATGGCTCTGCAGTGCAGAGGTTAAGTCTGATGTGCTTGGCATGCAGAGGACAGCAGAAGGCTGTTCATCTTTGGACATAATACTATGTGTGAGCAATCAATAGTAGCAATCAATACGTGTGTTGGCCTACTGCCCGTTTCATCCTGTGCTACCCCTGACTGGTCTCTTGCTGACCGCTTGATGTGAAGCATTCAAAAGAATAGGCCAGTTCATTGCATTCAGTAAAGCACACCATCAGTGTAGCCACGATGCACTGCCTATGGCAGTCACATATCTCTATTTCACTCTGAGTTCACGGTAAACCAGACAGTACAACATAAAACATATGGCATTTCCCATCTGAACCATGGTGAGAATATTGTTGCACCCAGCTGACAGTAGCAGCCCACTCATTGAAGGGTATAGCCTTGCTTACAGTGCTTAGCAAACTATTTAGAAGAAGCACAATAAATGAATGTGTAATATACTGAATGTAAGTATTAGGTAAATGCTGCATTATAGTAGAATTATTGAATAACTGATGTAGATTTATTTTTCTAATGATGATGCTGGAGTTACTAAACTTGACTGGAAGCTAAAAGGTCTCAAAAAAGGTGCTTTTCAAGATTAGATAGCTAGCAAGAACTGCACTACAAGGAGCAGGGAATACCTTAGAAGCAAGTATGCTTTAAAACAGCATCATTACTTTTCTGAGTTTTTGAGTTCACAACAAAAGCCTTTGTCATTGTGCTGCTCCAAATAACTTAGTTCTGTTTCATGTGCTCTCTTTTAACTTTTATTCTTAGTTGTAAGTCCACAGAACTCTCAAAGTCTTTTTTTTTTTAATCTTTTTTTAAAGATTAGATTTATATATTTAGTGTTTAAAATAATTATGCCAAGATACTCACTTTAATTTTCTTTCATATAAGACAATTTTTAACATCTCTTAATTTAGTCTCTCTTCTTTCCTTTAATGTCATTAGTATTTTGGTGTGGCCCAGCAATGCAAAAAGTCAGTATGAAAGTCAGTTCCTGAACAGCCATTCAGAATCTTTGAGGAGTTTGTGTTTTCATGTGTCTTATTTTTAAAGATCATATTAAAATATTTGAGATAGTGAGGTTTGTCTTTTCTGACAAGTTGAGGCATTTCTGACAAGTTGAGGTTACAATTTCTGTTTGGCTTTATAAACATAAATTAATGTGAATTTCCAAGCACAAATTGACAAAGAAATGAAGATGCTGAGTAAAACTAAAAAAATATCAAATGATAATTTCAACCAAATAGAAAAAAATATCCTTCCTGCACAACAAAGTTTGCTTCTAAACCTTGAAAAGTGACAGGCAGAAAACCTACTAGAATTTAATTGCAACATCTGCACCACATTGTCCTGAAAGAGTTTTCCACATGTACAGTTTGATCTAACACTCTCCCAAACCCCAAAGTCTGAAGTAGGCTGGGTATATAGTACTGCAGGACTGTACTGTTTTATCTCTGCCATGGGTTCAGTTTGAGGCTTTCGATTCATTCTTGGCAATCTTCATTGGAATTACTGTGAAGTCTTGAAGTGAAATATAGATTTTTTCCTTATCCAAGAAACAACATTGAAACCCCCCTATGTGTTCATTACCCCTGATCTGCCTCCATCAGTCAAGAGACTGCCAGGATCATTCTCACTCATGAAAGTTTGCTGTGCAAGGGTCATTTTCGAATTGCTTTTGGGTTAGAAAAATTTAATCAGCATCTCAACTTCACCAAATTGCAATCATATAAGAGCTGGTGCTACAGCACTCAGCAGTTCTCTGTATTTTATTATTTGTAATTAGAACCGATTAAAGGACCTGGAATACCTGATTTCTCAGTCATTATCAACTGATACGTATTTGGGGAAGATGGGAGATTTTGCTTCAAATTGCTGGGCTTTCTATAGAGTGAGTTTTACCTTAGTCAAAACACCCAGGACCAAAGTTTTCATAATAAATTTCATCCCCTTAGACCCATGTTGCATACTGTTAAAATCCCAGTCATGTGTTGAAAGAATAATGCCATCTCATTTTGTCCATAACTGTTTTTCATAGCAGCAAAACTAAATGAATGAGAAGTTTCTCTTTCCAATCCTCATAATGACATGTTGACAAAAGACTCATAAGCTTTTCTTGGTGTCTTGAGCTGCTGTATTCGGAAGAGCTCTTTCTGGAAAGGTAGCCATTCTGAGCTGCTTCTGTAGAATTAGTCCTTTGCCATGAAAACCTGAAGAGAGACTGTGTTGTTTACAATGACACTGAAAAGTCACTTTTATTTAACAAAAGATTTATTAAAGATCTTGATTTTATGACAACTTGTGGTGACAACTTGTGGTCTAGCCTGAGTTCTACTCCTCTCTGGCCACCAAGATATTCAGAGGCACCGGGAAGTGGTTTGGGAGTTTGGATTCTCTCTAGGAATTCTCTATGAATCTTTTGAACATGTTATTCTTCTTTCCACTTGGTAGCTATTTCTGTTGTGCATAAATAAGAAAGTAGAGAGAGGCAGTTATCTTAATTGAACCAATTTTGTTCATCCTGTAGCACAATTAACATGATGTGGGCATAAATGGGCAAGTTCTTATCCTCTTGAGTAGGATGCAAGTAAACTGAACTGTAAACCTGATCTTAAACCAAAGGTGATATCAATATCTTCTGTTTCATGCTTAAAGAAAGAAGAGGTGTCATCACTAGCAGCATATTTTACAGAAAACCAATTATTTTTGCAGATTACAGTGGAATCCATATGCAGCTTTGCATGAAGGACACATTTTCTCAGCACAGGAACTGACTGTACTCTTACAGCCATTTACCCAGAATTCCAGAAACCTCATCTTTTTTCTGCAAGATATGGTACGTAACATTAATTCCTTTTTTCTCAGCAATGATGGGTGCTGTTCTGTACCTGAATGAGCTGCCGTGGCTCCTTCTCACCAGTCTGCTCTCTATTTTTCAGCTTAGCATAGATGATTTCACATACCTGAGTGAATCCTACGGTGACAAGAATCCATTTCAAAATATTCAGGCAAGCATTTCCCTCTTTTTTTTTTCTTTTATATATAGTATTTAAAATAAAAAAAAACCCCAATAAACATGTAAGAAAGATGCAAACAGAAAATAATTGAGAAAGATAAACTGAATTGCAGCAGTTTTCCTATTTCATTTATTGAGATTATTCCAGTTTAATAAGATGGGTTAAAGCAAATCAACTGAGTTTGCAGAAATGTATTTTGTAGCTATTTTATTTGAAGATCAGGTTTTCAAAATTCATTATAACTGACAAAATTATTCCTAAACATGCTGCAATTTAGTGTTGTAAAAAAATTAAATATATAAACTTCAAGACTGACATCTCAAAATTCTGTTTTGAAGCCATAGGAAGAAAAGAAGTTATAGGAATCAATTATTTATTCCTGATTTTCAGAATTGAACCCCTATTTTATTTTCATGCAGGGAGTTCCTGGTTTCATATTCAAACACAGTTAATATGTAATTAGATATTGGATTGCTTTAATCTTCATGAAAAAAAGTAATGCAACTTGAGTAATTTGAAATGAACTTCAGGCACAGATTCTAAGGTGGAGTCTTCCTGAGCCAGTCAGCAGCTTCAGCTTCTGTCCTCACTGAGGAGGTTTATGGATTATTGTGCACAGCATCTATGGTTGTATTTGCATGACCATTTGTTGAATTGGAATTATACAGAAGGGTTCACACATGAAAGCCATAAAGGTATTCTCGCAGGTAGTGCAGGATGAACAGAGGGAGTGTAAATTTCTAAGCACCACACAGCAATCTGCATGTGTTATTAAATACATAAATATTCATGTATTACCTCTACATCTATACTAAGAACCTCACATCTTCCCTGTATTATTAATGTTGGAGATCTTCATCTCTTTGCCACATAACAGCAGTTTAACACTGATGCTGGAACAAACCCAGCTATTCAGGGTATGTATGTGCATGCGTTTTCTGAGGAATGAATGGGGGGTAATATTCTTTTGTAGTATGAGGATCACCAGTTGTCCACAGGAAGATGTACTGGTACTTCTCTGGTATGCCTTATACTCTCTGAGTTTCAAATCTATGCAAGGCAGTCTGTGGAGCAAAGTTTGTTGCTGCCTGACGGCAGAATGGGTTTGATTTCAGAAGCTGTGTGAAATATGCATATGACTTTGCAAGCTCCTAATGATGTGGTGGCATTATTTAAGTAAGCCCTGGATGTTTAAGAGGAGGGATCTTAGACTATTTAATACTTCTTTTGCCTTGTAATCAGGACTCCATCAGCACCGTAGATAGAGCTTGAGGCTAGAGATGGGTCCAGAGATTTACAGGTTTAGAAACTGGATGGTGTAGTGCATGGATGGGGACCTACAGAGAGCTTGTGAGGAGGTCCTCAGCTAAACAAAGGTCCTTTGTTTAGCTATGTATCTATATATCTTGGGTCTGTATCTAGCAGAGCACAGATTTAAACTCAGGTTTTCAACAAGCTGAATAAATGTTGGTAACTTTCTAACCTTTCCTCTGTTCTATGTCTGTCTTGGAGCTGAGAAACTTTTTCTCATTACAGCTTCTTTAAAAATTGAAAGTTTCTTTTGACAAATTGCTCACCTTGACTCCAGCACTTCCTGGATTTGTGCTGTTGGACTTGGCAATCTGAATACTTTTCTAGCAAAATTCTGTGGGTGTGAGGTGCTGTAACTTGAGTGGAAAAAAAAGAAAGAGATGTATAAGTTAAATATTTATTTTTTAACTAGGTGCCCACATGGAGAATTTTGTCAATATCATTTGCATAGGCTTATAGCTTTTAAGACCAGAAAGCATCTTTATAATCATTCAGTTCCATCTTGGATGTAACAGAGGCTACCAAAATTTGCTCAGTTGCTATGGCATCAGTTGCACTCCACTTGAGCTACTTTGGGAAAGAAACTCATTGTTAATCATCCTATGAAAGACTTTCTCATAATCTGCACAAAGCATGGGACAAAGTGAGGGCCAGGTCTGAATTTTTTCACTGGGGAAATTAGAATATTGGATGTTACATAATCACAAATTTTTATACCTTCACGCTTAATACTATGCAAGTGATTCATGAGGCTGTAATAGGCATTCCATGTCACTTGGGCATCCTCCTTTTGAACTTCAGAAATTTATTCACAACCTAAACTGAAGATCTCATTTAGAACATGTATGTTCACGTAGCAGCAAGAACTTCCTACAGAAGGAACTTCCTACAAGAAGGAAGTGTCATTTGTAAAAGAGTTACAAGCTTGTAAACCACAGAGACATTTGCAGAGAGTACATTTGTTCAGCTACATTAGCAGCAGTTTTGAGCTTTTGGGATCAATGGGTTTGTATGCAATAGAAGAATTCTATTTCCAGTTAATACAAAAGGAAGCTTATAGGTAGATCATTTATCTTAGACATTCAAAGAGCTTTTTAATTAAATAATAAAATACAAGGATTAGCACTTGGGGAACTTTTTTGTCAAGCAGTCACCTACCGTACAAACGATTTTTCTTTAGTTTTAGCTTTGGCTTTGCCTAACCCATGTTCAGTTCCTTAGAGCTGCCGTGTATGGTAACACATTCCAGTTAGTGGCCAGCTGTGCAGTTGCATAATTATTAAGTCATTGCCATTCATAGTTCTATGTCTTAATCATATTCTTACTCAGTGGTCATAGACTGAGGAGTATTGTTTAGTCATGTGTGATACAGATGTTCTACTATAGTTTTGAATGACTTATTTCCTTTCTCTTTACCTCCTTGAGTTTTAATGTGTGTGTATATATATATATATATTATTTTTTTCTTGACAAGGGAGCATGCAGAACTGCATAATAATAATGAAGGTATGAGTTCATCATGGATTTGCTCAGTGATATGATGATGTTTTGTTCTCTGTCCTTTTCAAAAAAAGCTACAATTTGATTTTTCAATTGTGATCACTATCAATCACTGAATAGCCATTTTCAAAGAGATGTTGTGCCTCTTAAATTTTCATTACTGAAGGGTAACACTCAGTTCTGAGTCTATTATGTATTATTGTGTACATAAAATCAGTGCTGTTTTTTTTTCTCACACTGTGCGCTGCCAAAATCAATTTGCATTGAATCTCATCAGTTACTTTTTTGCCCAAGAGGTTTTATCAGAAGAGCTTCTGCGATTCATCAGTCAGCCCTTGCCTTCAGTATCTTGAATAATTTAATGTAATTGGCAGATTTCATTAGCCCTGTATTTATGTCATAATTTATGAACACGTGAACAGAACAGACCCTACTGCAGTAGCAGATACTTTTCTCTTGCCTTTGCTTGTTATCTCTTTACCTGCTTTTTACCTGTTCTTTACCTGCCTCCACATGAAGACTACCTCTCTCATGCTAAAGCAGCTTAATTTCTTTATGAAATTTTGCTTCAAGACTCTGACAAGTGCCTTTTGTGGATCCAAGTACACTGTATCAGCTAGAGCTCCTTGCTGTACATGCTTATTGACTGCTTCAGAGATTTTCAGCAGAATTGTGAGGCACAGCTTCTCTTGCAAAAGCCATGTCCACTTCTCCCCGGTATAATCCTTCCTTGTTGTTGTAGTGTGTATTTTATTCTTTGGAATAGTTCCTCCCATTCTTGGACTTTCGGTTTCCTTCTCTAGGCTTCCTCAAATCTGTCTGTAACCCTTGAAAAAAATCTGATGATATGTTTCCCACCATACAGTACAGTGGTATGGAGGTTTGTTCCACAACACTTTATGTAACTACAACATATTTTATCAGCTAAAGTAAATAAGGTCAATTTTCATTAAAATCACAATATGTTGCTTTATACATACTTTTGGAGAACACAGGTTAAGTGTAAAAGACTGCAAGAGTAATAGAAATTGGAAGGTTAAAATGCAACAGTGATAATTTTCTTTGTAGTTATTACTGTGTGTAGAAACAGATGTGCTTCCAAATCTGTTTGAAGAGATTTTTTCTGTTTATACAGATAACCCATTGACCAACGCTGTAGAAAATAAATACAATACTTAATATTTTGGATTGCATACAGGTAACAAAATAATCTTTAAATGATCTGTTTTACTTGGAGGAGCCTGCCTACTCTGCGTGTAGGTTCCCAGGTACCTCCACAGCCAGTACAGGAGCCTTTTTCCAAACTAATGTTTTTATTATAGAACTGTCTATCAGCTTTGATAACAAACATAAGCTAGTTCAGAACAGTGAGTACTCCTATATAATCTCTTATAGATGGATGCACAAGTCTTTAGCAAAGATTTTAACGATAGGTTTTTAATGACAGACCTAAATTTACTCTGTTCCAGGAACAAATTGCTCAGGGGTAATATCAATCCAGTTAATGTAACACTGAAATGAGAGCTGGGCAAGTAAGTCCAAGCACAACTTTATCATAGTGTAGCTACTTGGCTTCAGGGTGGTTAGAAATGTGGACAGTCATCCCACACTTACCTTCAAAAAAACCTGGACAGTGATATATGTAATCCAAGAGTGAACTTTCTTGTAATATTTCATCAGGAGAAGTGCTTCAGGGAACAATAAACAGGGGAACTGTACTCATAATCAAAGTAAGCTGCCAGTAGACAGGTTATAAATTCTGACATTTAATGTAGGAATTTCTGCTATCAGTCCAACAGCTCAATAGGAGGTTTTCTTCTCTTTCCTTCTCCCCCTTCCTTTCTTTCCTAGATACTGCATGGAGGTACCTCTTTGTTTAGTCTTTTAGCAGATTTCTCAGTAGCCCTCTTCATTCTCCGCCCTCTTTGTTCTTGTGTTCTGAACAGTTGAAATACTAAAATGTGTAAAGCAACATATGGGCATTGTAAAGAGAAGTGTGCAGTGGCCAAATGTCAAGGATGACAAACAAGAGGCAGGGGATCAGAGCAGCTCTCTGAGACTAAGGAGTAGATATCCAGCTGTGTCTGGCTTTCAGTTGGAAAGCAGTTGAATACCAGTGGCTGGAATCTGAGACAGATGGCACTGCAGGATTGCTTAGGAGCAGAGGCACAGTTCAGATAATGCTCAGTAATGATGCATTTTATATCTTATTCTACAATAAATGAGTAATCTGTTCAATATATGTCCTTGGAAGAAGTGGCTGCTGCCATTCTGGCTGCTGCTAGGGGGGAAAGGATTAAAATATTTAAAAAAAAAAAAAAAAAGTTGACTATTGCTCAGAATTTTAGCTCTAAATTCCTATTAACAAGCAAAAATGAAGTATATCACTGTTTCCTTCCTGGCAGTGCTAAAAATGCAACTGAAAGACCTGTGAACCAGATCAGTACTTTCTGCTCTATTTTAATTTCTGCAGTTATTTGTCTATCAGTCTGGCAAATCAGACAATGCTGCATAATTCTCCCTTTGAGAACCTGTAGAAATGTGAAAATAACTAGCCCTTGCCGAGGAAGAAGTACATGTGAGCAATTAGGAAGAACCAGAGCAGGTCAGAAAAAGTGGTAGGCAGTTGGAGGACAGAAAAAAGGGAAAAAGAGTAGGAGGAGAGAAGTGTTAGCAACAGCACAACACTTGCATAAATTAGTGGGAGAGGGAGAGTCTCCAGCAACTTGAAAATCTGAATGTTGGAGCATGTGACAGACTCAATCTAGACTTAAATGTAGAAAGTGGGAAAGCAAAGATAACAAGGTTTGAATTAAGACTCAATTTTTTCACATCAAATTTGGGGTACATTAATTTTGATCATTCCCAAGTCTCCATCTTGCATTTTTTTCCCCTGAATATTTCAAGTTAATTTTATTATCAAGAAAAATATTTGAAGGATGTTTTCTGACAAAGCAGTTTCGAATTTATAGAATAAGGATGGTTTATAATTCATTTCACTCAAGTATTTTAACCAGAAGCTGAGCTATGAGAATTACAAATAAAGTGATAGCTAAACTGATGCTTGATTATCTGAACCAGTTCAGCCTGAGCTTTATAATTTGTATTTTGAGTACAAAGACAGAAGGCACATGACATGAAATTTGTTTGTGTGTCTGGAAGCTTTCTGTATCCTGAAACATGTAGCTTTCTTTAATACTTAAAAATTAGACATTTGTCAATACTATGTGCTGTACTACCAGGATATACACAACAGAAGGGTATTTATTATGCAAAGTATGACTGTACTGAATACAGATGCTGGAACTTGAGGTGTCTGACATCGATCCCTCTCACCTCCAAGGGCATTCAATTAGGTGGCTGTATGATGAGCTTCATTTCTGGCAGCATTCAGAACCTGTCTATCTAGCTTGAGAACTTCTACATAGAATCATAGAATAGTCAGGGTTGGAAAGGACCTTAAGATCATCTAGTTCCAACCCCCCTGCCATGGGCAGGG
>JANRGW010004662.1:0-12591 GCA_024733675.1 Psilopsiagon aymara | reverse complement strand
CTTGGGCAGAAGCTCTTCCCTGTGAGGGTGCTGAGGCGCTGGCACAGGGTGCCCAGAGGAGCTGTGGCTGCCCCATCGCTGGCAGTGCTCAAGGCCAGGTTGGACACAGGGGCTTGGAGCAACTGTTCTATGGAAGGTGTCCTTGCCGTGGCAGGGGTTGGAGCTGGAGGAGCTTTAAGGTCCTTCCAACCCAAAGCAGTGTGATTCTGAGATTGCTTTTCTTACCTTCAGATACCCTCCTAATGTTGCAGTTGCTCAGGACATTGCTCCAAGTACCTCCTCCTGATCCTATGTGAGATCTTTGTTGCATCTGTCTCTGAGGACCAGCTCTCCTGCTGCCAGAGCTGGCCTGAGCACACTTGGTTTTCAGAGGGAAGCTGACATGTTTAACACTATGCAATCTTACTCTCTTTCATGCTGCTGAAAATTGAGTCCATCATGTCTCTTGCAGGGTGTCCCAAAGTTGAGGTCATTGGTGGAAAAAGTATCTTTCCATCTTTGGATGAACAGAGGCTACCATGGAAATCCATCATTTTGAGGATTTTTTGGCCATAATAATAAGTATGTACAATGCTTCCCTTCACCGGAGCCTCATATGTTTCCATTAGCCAGCACTGGTGGTAAATACACTCACATCAGACATTTTCATAGCCCTGAGAAGAAAAAGTTTCGACCTTTCACCTTAACCACTAAAAGCAAGCAAGCCAGCATACCCACTCCTCACCCAAATACTCACCACAAGGAGGCCAGCTCTGAAACGTTACCATCAGCAGCCTTGGTTCGCCCCAGCTTACGTTAACCCTGCAGTGGAGAAGGCAGACTTCTGGGAAACGAGGGAACATGCACACCACAAGACCCAACCGAATACATCATGATTAGCAAAATTTCACTGGAAAACAACTACTTCTGCTGGAGTCCTTGTTTCTTGTGAATTCAAAATAATTAGCAGAATTGTGAGAAACACAAGAGAGAATTCAGAGAAATAAGGCAAAGACCTTCACAGGTCATCTTTTGCTGACACCTGACCATGGAGAAGTTACAAAGGAGAGGTGGAAAGTATAGAAGGGGCTGGGTTTCTGCTGGCTGCTACTAACTAGGAAGTGATACTGGTGCAGAAAAGTGGAGAATAAGGATGGCAGCAGAGAGAGGAGATGCTCAGCATCCCTATGTTGGGTTGGGAGGGAGGTAGAGTAACTGAGTCAGGGGTTAACAGGCTTAGCCCACTGCACCTTTTGAACTGCATTGCACTGATGACTTCTAGCAAAGTCTCTCTCGGAAAAAGCACTACTGAGATTGTGAAGACCACTACTGAGTGTCTGCATATGCCTTTGGTGAAAGAGCCTGCTTTGTGCTTACATCTCCACCCACAGCTGTGTGGGCATCTATACCAGATACCACAGCTCCTGGAGTCTTCCCCATGATAAATCAGCTCATTCTTTGGCTAAGTCTCCACCACCCAGAGCTGCTTCTGTCATTAATTCATTAATGAATTGTGCTGAATACCAATGCAAGCTACAAAGATAAATGTGGACACACTTGAAATCTGTTCATCTCTTTACCACTGTGACCTTTGTGGGCAAAGATTTGTACTCATCCCAACTGAATTTAAACTGAAGTTCTTTTAACTGTGAAGACAGTAAATACAGAGGCTATATAAATACATTACAAGAAGAGCCCAATGCCATTTGGTTGTTCAAAAAGGTTGTAGAGTCTCCATCCTTGGAGGCACTCAAAAGCCGTCTGGAAGTGGTCCTGGGTAGCCAGCTCTACATGGCCCCGATTAATGTTACCAAGGGAGCCAGGAATGGCAAAATATGTGTGTCAGCAGCCCTGTAACCCCAAGTTGGGCAATTTGTCTCCAAGGGTGGTCAACAGGTAATGTCCTGCCATAGGAAAAGGCCAAGCTTGGAGATGGCTTTCATAGATTCATAGAATCAACTGGGTTGGAAAAGACCTTTAAGATCATCAAGTCCATCATCAGTTTCAATGATCTCCTTTCATAGAGATGATGTCTATGCAGAAGACTGTGCTTTCACACAAGCAATGGGGGACTATTCTCCAGAACAGGAGCTTCTAATCACAAATTACTTTGTACTTTTCTATCAGTCTCAAAGCAGCACACTCTCATGCAGTGTCAACCAGAGTGTGTGACAATGTACCATGAACTTTTGGCTATGGCGCTGTCTGGGGACAATTTCACCCACTCACACCTCTCTTCTCCACCACCGTTATGCTAACTCAGCCCTTCATGTGGCCATGCCCTGTGAAAATGATGTCTGTGGAAGGCAAAGAGCAACTCTCTTTCTTCTTCTTTTCAGTTTGCTTTGCTTGTGTTTTCTTAAATCCAGACAGCTTTGATGCCCTGGCTGAGAGCATGGGGAAGCAATTGGCTGAGTCAGCAAAGTGAGGGAGCCATGACCCAGGGTAGTGAGGTAGGACACAGGACACAGGAGGGAGGCAGAATGTGAGAACCAGCAAGTGAGGGCAGGCAATAGCTTTGCCTCCCTCAACCTGTGCCTTAAAATGCACTTTATGCATCTTCTTAAATTGATTCTTTTGAATACTTTTTGGACTTGATGATCTTAAAGGTCTTTTCCAACCTAATTTGTTCTATGAATGCTACCAGCTCGAGACTGCTGACAAACCATAGTATAGAGCCCAAAATGAGTTTGAATCTTTATAAAATCGCAGCTTAGCAAACTTTATGGACTGGGAACATACCTTGCATCATTTCTTTGGTTGGTCTTTGATACGAGACTAACAACTCATGAAGGGTACTGCAACACCACCAGTGTCCAGCATCCCAGTTGATTTGTTTCTTTTGATAGCTTAAAAGCAACAATGCACATCTCCAGCCAAGGAGTTCCAAGGAAGTAAAATCAGGCTTGAGCCTATAGAAAGATTCTCCCATAATTACTCAACCTTTTCTGGTGAAGCCTGGGAGATACGCACCATCACACAGTAGTTTGCAAGTGGTTTGGTTTGCTCACTGCATTTCCTGTCCTCTTCTGCAGAAGCTGGGGAGCTCCCAAGATGGAAGTGTGTAAGAGACCTCACTTGGGAATGGGTGGTTTGGGGAGCACTGGACCCACCGTATAGTAGAAAGGATGAAGTGACTTCTCTAGTCCTTTCCAAGCTCTTCCTTTATGACTGAAACTGAAATGTAAACGTGGTGTTAACATGCAGTGCGCACTTTGAGCAGAAATGGAAACCTTTAGGGGGAGAAAGAAAATTAAAAAAAAGCCTAATTTTCATGTTATTTTAAAACTGGAAATGTCTAACTCGCCGCATCTTCTTCTTTATTTTTCAAGCTCATTGACTCATTAACTGAGTTTCAATTAATTCAAAGCACAGAGGAACATTTTACCTTCTTTCACAGCCGTTGTTACATGTGTTCCCTTGTTATTTTTTCCCCACACCTCTTTTCAATGAATGATAACTTGCAAATAATCATCCTTCAAACCCAAACAAGTGATCAAATATTTTGAGATTGGAACTCCCCAGAATGGCCCATTGCCCAAATGCTCAATCAGTTTGATTTCTTCTTTCTTACTGAAAATGTGGGTGGTTTTCAAACACAGGAAAGAAAACACGATGGCTTGTGGTGATATTTTCCACCAGAAAGATGCAGATTTAAGGGCTTTTGGTTTCCAAATACCTACACCCACAGGAGTGGCCTCGTCTGTTGTAGAAGGCGATGCCTGATTAGTTCTACAAGTTAAATGACAATAATAATATACAGTGCTTGAAGTGTGTTTCAGTGGAAGCTCTGTGTCAACTGGGTAATGAATATGGAAGATGCCTCCCAGACTACAGGGCTGTTGGTTTCAAACAGGCAAAAAACTGCTGTGAAAAAGAAGGGGAAAATCTGCTCTCTGTGTCTTTGGTGGATAGGATTGAGTTGAAGATGTCCCTGCTCATTGCCAGGAGTTAGATTAGATGATCTTTAAAGAACTTTTCCAACCTAACCAGTCTATGATTCCGTAACTAGACATGGGCTTAAATCACAGCAAGGAAGGTTTAGGTTACATGTTAAGCGAATAGAGCCTTGGTACAGGCTGCACCATGGAGGTACAAGAGGGACAGGATGGGTGAATGCCCCTTTAGAAAAGTCTTGTACTGTTTTTCCCTTGAGGCAGGGACTGTCCTGACAAGGACTTTTCCTGCTCTGAGACCTTGTTGCACAGCCAAATATTTTGCTAGGAGATAACTCAGGCTGAAACCTTTTTCTGCCCCTATGCTGGAGCCAAGTGGCCCGATGTGCTGTTTTGTGTGATACACAGAAATAATCCTGAGCCTAAATCTTTATCTGCCAAAATTCCTATAGCCAATGTGACTCCCACAAAACCAGCTGCTGGTTTTATATATGGGAGGCAATATCAACAGGATCAGGGAATGGGGGAGAGAGCTTGGGGCTGCACCACAGACGGATATTTCATCACGATACCTGAAGCTTGCACTTAACTAATCTAAGTGTAGGCAGACACGATGGTCCTCCAAACACAACATTCGTGTACAAATTGTAGCAACAGCATCAGCAATCAGATGAGATGAAAACTTAAGCTTGGGATGCGAATACATGGGATTTGAATTATCTACAGCTCACCATTAGCTGGGGAGAAAGAGCCTCCTCTGAATGCTTGTGGTGTCAACGCATCTCTTGCCCCTCAAACATAATGGCCTCTGATGCAGACAGGAAGGACGGATACATGACTTAGTGGTGTGAAAGCAATTAAAATGCAAAATCATCTGCTTCATGAAATGCCTTTTTCTCTCCTACTGTTAACTGGAATAGGAAAACCCAATTCAAATTGAAAATAGGAGAGAACCACTTTCTGAAAGCAATTTGTGTTCCCTGGTTTCCGAAATCCCAGAAGTGTTTCCCTTTGCCTTGCCTCCCCTTTCTTTATTTTAATGCATATTTTACATTGTAAGTAACAGCAGCATGGGCAAAATGACCACAATGGTATTCAAAGAACCACCTCAGCTGTTCAAAGTGATCACTTACAAGGTCCTAAACCCCCTCATTTGGATGATTTCAAACAAAACATCTTTTACAGGTCCATCAGGTGGTTATGTTTTGCACCTTTAGTGGTGCATTGACCTTGTAGAGATTTGATTTGAGATTCTTCTTCATTAGAGCCTTAGGACCCACAGAAGGTACCCAAACATAGTCTCCTATCTTCTATGGTTTCACCAGGGGTGAAGGGATATCTGCAGATCTCCTTGCTATAGCTGTAGTCGTAACTATTTCACTTAGCAGCAGTGAAGCTCAGTAGTCTCACAGGTCTGATGTGTAACTACAGGACAGGAGGATTCCACATGGTCTTCTCCAACATCATTTGGCTTCCACATTTCTGGAGTTTCCTTTCCTTCTTGTTGCTCCCCTCCCAGGTTCCCAGACCAGTTTCCCCCTCCAGATTCACCTGTCCACAACCCCCAGCATCACCCCTGATCTTACAGCACAGGAGGAAGCCACAGGATCAGTGGAGCTGAGGTCTCCCAGGGGATGTCCTGACCAAAACCCACCTCAAGCCCTGAAAAGGGTGCCCTGAACAGGTATTGCCCATCCCTCTTTCGCAAAACAACCTCATCTGAGGTTGGGCCTGCCTGGAAGAGAGAAGTTTCAAACACCCATGGCCAAGAATGTAGCACAATGGGACAGATGAACAAGGAAAGACTTCCCTATTGACTTCCCCTATGCATTGCCCAGCAAACCTCCCCTGCCAGCCACAGCAAGGCTCTGCAGCCTGCAAACACCGACTTCGTCCTCGTTATCTCATTCTCCTTGGTAAGCATTTCCTTGCAGCCGAGGTTTCCCTGTCTGCACGAGGGGTTACATGCGCCCAGCCCCACAACAGGGTCCCTCGCAGCACAGCAAACGAGGCTCACCGCCAGCCGGGGCCGAGAACCCCGGAACGGGGCGTTCTGGGGGCAAACACGGGGAGGGGGCGCAGCGGGGTGGCGCCGAGGAGGAGGAGGAGGAGACGGAGGAGGAAGTAGGCGGCGAGGGCAGCTCCGGCGGGTAGCGATGCGCCGAGCCGAGCCGTGCGAGCTGGGCTGAAGTGGGCTCAAGCCGGGCTGAGCATGGCAGAGCTGAACCGAACCAAACAGAACCAGGCGGAGCCGAGCCGAGCTGAATGAGGCTGTGCCGAGCTGATCTGAACTGAGCCTGGCGCTAAGCCGAGCTGAGCCGGACCGGGCTCATCGAGCCAGGTATTGGCCGCGGAGCGGTGCGGAGGGCGGCGGGGCGATGTGCCGGGGACAGCGGGCGCTGGGGCACCCCTTGGTGCTGCTTCAGCTGCCAGTTCTGGTTCTGATGCCGGGTTTCAAAGCTGCCGACTTGATAGTTAGCCAAAAAGTTCTTTCTTATTTTCCCCTTTTTCCTTTGCCGTTAAATAATTGTTTAAGTGACTTTCACGCTCTACACCTTTCACCTCTACAGTCTTTTGCCACTGTTTGTGGTTTCATAATCCCATTTTCCTGCTTTTAACAAAGTGTTGTTTTCTCCCATGTGCCTTCATGCAACACAGAGAGGGGAAAATGAGAAAGAAACTATGAAAACTGTCTACAACTAAAGTGTTATTTAACAAATGGGAAAATACAGAGGGGAAAGCAGCTTTCCCTGCCAGGTTCTGTTGTATTTTGTAGGTGTTTCTTGGCTATAGCGCTATAAACAGCCAGATAGAAGTCTGGTTTGAGAGGGGATGCTGTATCTCAGTAGCTGGGTATATGATTGTCAAATCGCGTTTGTAATATGCTACAAACCAGCGCTGTGATAAGTTTGAAGGCAGATCTGAGTGGTAAAGAGACACGAGCTGCCTCCATCCCTCCTCCTCTGCATAACATTGTGAGCTGCATTTCCTTGTGAAGGAGAGGACTCAACACCAGGCTGGCTGCTGAGTCTTGGGACCTGGGTTATGTTCCCTGCATGCACATTGAATGCTAATAGAGTTAAACTCTCAGGTGCAATCAGATCCTTTTTAATTGTAACTACAATGCAACAAACTCCTCAGCTGTGCTTTCCCATCTCCAGCAGTGTGATACTTTGCAGGGGTGGAAAGCATTTTACAGGCTGTTTCTTAATTTCCACCCATGAAACAACAGTAGCAAAGAAAAGGACTTCAGCAGCTGAAAGCCACGGGATTGGATCGAGCTAATAGCAGATTATTTAGTACGGTTATGAGGGCAGGAAGAGATAAAGTTTCACTGAACTTGCTATTAAAAAAAAAGAAGAACTATTTGTGGTGAACAGGGCAATGTTCTGGCTTTTGTGTTTGTGACAGACAAACCCTTGAGGCCCTGGACCTGTGTTTTTTTATAGTTCTCTCCTTTTTTATCCTTCTTTATAATTGAAGAAAGGACTCCACATCCCAATTGAGGCCACCAGGTATTTATGAGTTATTCTTGGGGAGTGTGCTTCAAAAGTCGACTCAAGGGACCAACAAGGAGCGCAGCTCCAAGGAAGTTCCTGTCCCATCTGATTGTGATGGAGCAGGGCTGCATTCACTGGAGGTATGAGATGGCCTCATAGGACAACTGCTGTCCTGCAGCTCACAGGCCCGCAGACCCACATTTGGCTAAATACCTGATCAGAGTTGATCTGGATCCTGGTGTGGGCTCTGCCTTTACTTCTTTATTGCTATCCAGGCTGGACATGAGACTTTGGCATCTATCCATGTGGAACCCCTCACTTTCCTCACATGATTTTTTGGCCACCCCCTATGAGGACACATGATGAGTGTAGCAAGTTGTCTTGACTTGAAAGACTCCCTGCTTTGGGATGATGCCGCTGTTTCCCTCACATAGGCAATGCAGACTCACTATTTAGACCTTCCCTTCACTTCTGCATGTCCTTTGGGATTTGTTTCAAAGCCCTATCGAAGGATCAGATCCCCCTCCTGCATCTCCATCTTACATCTCAACAACCCGCCTGCGCCCAGTCTGGTTTTATCATCACTCTGCTATGGAGGGTAGAACTTTTCAGGTTCACAGGAGAGCTATGAGCAGAGGGTTCTAACTCTGCAGGGTGAAACTAAGTTTTTTCCCTACCTTAAGTGTGTTTCCTTTCAAATAAAGCCACTCAGTTGACTCTCAGAGCTCCTCATGAATGCAGTGTGTGGATGCATCACATCAGAGGTGGAGATTCTCAAAGGAAAAGCTTGAAGGGAGAGGTGAAGAAGGAGGGGTGGAAGGAAGGAGAGTCCCATCATCTTAGCTTCCCAGCATGGCAAGTTTTTATTGTTCCTCTTTGGGTTCTTTTCCAGGATATTCTCTGTATATCCTTCCACTTTGTTCTGAAGAATACAACTTCTGATAGCAACTTTTTGGTTCCTTCTCTTATTGTGAGGGTTTAATTGCAGAGCTTTGCAGCAGTCTAAGAAGGACGTAAAGTACTGACCACCTTCCAGGGCTCTGTTAGGAGGGCTGCTCTATAGGAACTGCGCTTGGCTTTTTACACATACGTTTGTGGATCTGAGTTAAAACACTTGGCTGCAAATTGTGCTGTTGCTTTTTGCCCAAGCCAGGTTTTGAGTAAGCAGAGTGCTGTTCTTTGCCCAAGCTTTGGAAAAGTTATTCTCAAAATAGAAGTCAATACATTAATGTGAACATCCAAAACCTCTGTGTATGAAATCGTCTATAGGACAAACCAGAGCCTTGATCCTGGAATCGCAGGTACTTAAAGCTCGCACACATGGTTACTCACATGCTGCCTGCCTGTTCTCACATAGAAACATTCACCGGCTCCTGTCTGTGATTGACATGAGAAGGCAGTGTGTGTTAACCTGCACGCTAACACCTAGCTTCCCTGTGACAGTCTGTTTCCATACCATGGTGTTGTTCTCTGTTTGCCTGCATTTGAATCCTAACCAGAGCATCTGACTCCTGGTTGCAGGAAGGAAAACATTGGCAAAGGCAGTGTAAACTGCAAAACCTTCCTCTGTAGCCAATTGCAAAGTGCTATTTGTATCATTGCTTGTGTTTGGCATTTATTGAGCCTGTTGGAGATTTTTCATTTGTCACCATCCAGGTCACATCCAGCAGCAGAGATAATGTTTATTAACTTTAATGATGTGTGTGGAATGAACCCAGATTGCTCCTCAAATTATGCACAGCTTGTTTTCACAACGGATAACTCATCTGTTTCATGTCATACCTCATAGCAACGCTATTGCATTAGAGCAGCTCGCTGGGGCAGAATTGCACTGTTCATTATGGGGCATTTTTAGTTCTAATTCTGTGTAAGAATCATAGAATCACAGAATGGTTTGGGTTGGAAAGGGCCTTAAGATCACCCAGTTCCAACCGCCTGCTATAGCCAGCGATGCCTCACACTAGGTCACGTTGCCCAAAGCTCTAACCAGCCTGGCCTTGAACACTGACAGGGATGGAGCATTTGCCACTTCTGTGGGCAGCCCATTCCGGTGCCTTACTACTGTCACAGTAAAGAACTTCTTCCTTATCTCCAACCTGAACTTCCCCCATTTCAGTTTGAACCCATCACCCCTTGTCCTATCACTACAGTCCCTGATGAAGAGTCCCTCGCCAGCATCCTGGTAAGCCCCCTTCAGATACTGGAAGCTGCTCTGATGTCTCCACACAGCTTCTCGTCTCCTTTCCTGTGTCTGCTGAATGGAACAAATGTACAGCTGTATAGGATGTAGCCAGGGCAGGATGAAAAGGAAACTGTGCATCTTTCACATAACCGTCCCTTGTCTCTCTCACCACAGTGCCATGTGTGTGGTGTGGATGTCGGGCTCAGTTATCTCTCAAGTGAATTTCTTGATGGTTATCTGACCCTAAAGAGCCCTGAGATTTACATGTGATAAGCTCTATGTAGCACTTTTCTGTGTGTTTTTTTTTTTTTTGTGAATGGTCATTTCCACATCGCATTTGACCTGTTGTGGGTGGATTGCTTCTCAGTTATTGTGTCTTTGCCTTTTATTATTATTGCCTCTAGTTATTATGTCTGTTATGCCTCAATTGTTATGTCTTTTAATTTGCTTGGCATTTGTTCAAAGGAAGCATATCTCCTTTTCCTTATCACTGTCAAGTACAAATGTCCCACTTATCTCCAGGAGATACAACAATATACAGCATAGGTATAGGAAATAGCAACCCTAAAGACAAAGACATTTCTAGTTAATAAATGAGTGAGAACAGGGATGTTATGAATGTTGTGGCCATCCTTGTAGTCAGTTGGATTCTATTGGTCCTATGCCTTCTGTTACATCTGCTGAACCTGCTGTTTCAGCAGGGAAGTGAAAGTGAAATGCTGAGACCATTATAGGGAATCCTGATCCTGCCAGGTCAATGAGGAGAGAGTGGGGTGGGTTCAGCTTTGTGCTGTGCCCTCTGCAATGCTTTTCCCTCATGGCCGAGTGGTTTAACCTGTAGGTGTGTGACTGACATTTTATCACTAAGCTGTCAGTCAGTCAGTCTGGACCAGGCTATTAAAATAGGGGTTAGACCTCCATGCTTTGCGTAAAGATTAGGAGATAGTAGCTCTGAACTGCCTGAGAGGTGCTTGCAGACAAAGAGAGGCATCTCAGCCAGCAGAACAGTGTGAAAAACCTCAGGATATTCCCAAACCAGGCCCTGAGCTTCACTGAAGTGATCCTGTGTGTAGTCTTCAAACAAAACAGCAGGAAAGATCATTCTGTCACCCAAGGCCAGGACTTTCTCAACCTTCCGTCAAAAGATGACACCACTTCTCTAGGAGCAGAAGAGACCCTTTGTGGAGAAGCTGTATCTTTTATGCATGTGTTCATCTCATCAGTAATGTCTGGTGAATACCTGAGTTTAGAGAAAGAAAAAATCCCTGCGTCTCATCCCCACTCTTTATGAATTCGAAAAACAGAAAAAGCAATTATAGGAAGTGTCCTTTTTTTCCATGAGGAATATGTATTAGTTTATGAAACTGCATTGAACTCATCTCCCAGCACAGGCAAGGCACCAGCAATAATGCGTATTTCAGACAGTTTTCATCCAGGGTTGCCAGACTATGAACAGTTAAAGAATTTATGTGACGTCGAAGAGAGGTGCCTATAGGAGATGGTTGGAACATCTTCTATGATATGTAAAGGTGGCAGCAAAAACCTTTCTATACTTAGCACCTTATAATTACTCACAAACATGACAGTAGGAGGACTCTGACCATGATTACAACTGCCTTGACCGGGAGCTGAGGGCAAGTGCATGAATGCATAATAAAGTTGATCCTAAGGAGTTTACAATGCACATAAGTGAGTTATAGCAAAGGTAGCAAAATCATGGTACATATGCAAATAGATATGGTGAAAGAAGGAGACGGAAGGAGGAAATCTTGCACCCTTGTGTATTGCAGGATCACAGCTCTTCATGGATGCATTGACATGCTCCGGGGTAAGATGTTAGAAGATCAGAGTCTAAGCTGGAAGCTTTAGCGTTACAGATTCAGTTGGTTTTAAAAGTCAAGAGAAATAAAGGTGTTTTCATTTCCAAAACACAGAAAATGTTCAAGGCTTTTTAGTTCTTTAATGGAACTATTTTTGACCACAAGAAAACCATTTTCATTTGGAATGGTATTATTGTGTCACAGGAAATCAGTTAGAGATGGTGTGCACTTTTCCATTCATTTGATTTCCTGGAGCTGCCAGGATGCACCATGACCTCTTTATGTGGTGCAGAAAGGTGTTGGCTCCATCTCCAGTGCCCCTGGCAATAATATTCATTGACGATGTGGCCCTTTGGATAAACCTGGTTGATGAAAAGGATGAGGATATGGGGGAACCTTATTTATAGTTTCCATGAGGCATTATGATACATTGAATGAATCAAACCATTTCAGGCTTTGCATCTCGGTCTCCTGGAGCAAAACCCGTAAAATTTTCTTCAGAAAATGTTTTCTTTCTGAGTTCAAAAGGTGGTTGTGTATCAAATATGTTGGACAGAATTGTCTATGGCAATAAAAAACACTTTCTCACCATCTGCTGCCCAATAGAGGGCTTTGTCATTCAGAAAGGCAGGAAAATGATGCTTGAAACTGATTTGAAAAGATTGTTCCAGGCACTTATGATAGCGTGGGAGAAGATGTGAGTGTGCCTCATCACAACAGCAATCTGGGGCAAGAAAAACCCTGTGTGGACAGACAGCCTGAGAAGGCAGCACTGGTTACAGTGGATAGAAGACAGATAGGTATATGGTGAGAGGTGGATATGGGGCTGGGGGCAGCTAGTACATTCCTTTCTATTGCAGAAGAGTGAAGGTTTAAGCTGGCCATTCACCTCTGTTTAGGTCTTTTCCTTGCTGGACCATCTCTGGGGCTAAGCAAGGGGTTGGGACTTGCTGCCCACTCTTTTCTGTTGTGCAGGATGCATGGCTCCACCTCATAGCTTTTGTGGGCTGCTGGATGTGGGGAAGAGAAGGCTGCGTGGAGACCTCATAGCAGCCTTCCAGTATCTGAAGGGGGCCTGTAGGGATGCTGGGAAGGGACTCTTCATTAGGAACTGTAGTGATAGGACAAGGGGTAACAGGTTCAAACTGAAACAGGGGAAGTTTAGATTGGATATGAGGAAGAAGTTCTTCACTGTGAGGGTGGTGAGGCACTGG
>JANRGW010004660.1:0-16786 GCA_024733675.1 Psilopsiagon aymara | reverse complement strand
CCCTCCATCCCTTCTCCAAAGCCCCTCTCCAGGTTTCCTGCAGCCCCTTTAGGCACTGGAGCTGCTCTCAGGTCTCCCATTAAGGAGCCTTCTCTTCTCCAGGCTGACTCAACCCAGCTCTCTCAGCCTGGCTCCAGAGCAGAGCTGCTCCGGCCTTCACAGCATCTCCATGGCCTCCTCTGGACTCGCTCAAAAAAGTGAAATCACATCTGGCAACTCCGGCATTGACAGCACTTTCCTGTAGGTCAACCAAAGCACTGTCCCTTCACAGGGGACCTGGCACAGGCAGCAAGAGGATGGCACAGCCTTTACAGCAGCATCAGGACCAGCGCCAGCAGCATCACCCTTCCTCTCAGCCCCCCAACCTAAAGGCAGATGTGGTCTCTCCCCCACACTGCAGCCTCACAGGCTGTGCCAGATGAGAGCAAGCTCTGATTTACTGTCCCACGTAATCCCACAAGAAAGTAGCTGCACCGCTTCAGTGCTTTGCACTGCACAGAACTGCCTTCTGTACAGGGAAATATCAGTCACCCTTCTCTGTCATCAATCTTGTCGGGATCTCCCCCACATGTTTGAAGAAAGGAAAACATGATTTACTGTCTGCCAAAAGGAAGAAAGAATGAGGCAAAGCCGCCACAGAGCAGAGCAAACATCTGGGGAGCAGAAATGAAGGTATCTTGGGTGAAAGGTGCCAAAGGAAAAGCGTCTTCAGAGGAATCCGATGGAGCAAGAACAAGGTACAAAATTCAGGCAGCATCCCTGCATAAACCTCTGGTGGGAATGGCAACCTCCACCTCCGCAGCACATGGCAAAGGCAGCTCAAGAGAGGAGAAAGATGCAGGCTTCCAGTCAGCACAGTTGATCCCCACTGGAGCACCAAGCTCTCAACTGCAGCAGGCTCTGTGCCTCTGGCTGCAGGAAGCACTTGTTTCTTGCACCCCAAGGAAGCACCACGGGGACCATCAGCTTCTCAAAGGACAGCTTTGTGCACAGTGCAAAGGGTCTCAGTGCTTCAGCGATAACACAACACAAATGAACATTGACACAACTCAGCACCTGCAGCAGCTTTCAGGGGTTTTCAAGCAGGAAAAGCTTTTGAGAGTAACACCAAAGGATGTTAGTGTTACACCCAACAAAATCCACAACATCTGGGACCTCAAGCACTTCCTCGTGGGTAAGAGCTACGGGGAATGTCCTGGGGACCTTGGCAGAGCAGCTTAGTGAGGAAAAGGCAGATGTGGAACAAGTTCCTACCAAGAAAGCCCCATCACAGAGGGAAGCCAATGCACAACGAGGGGCTGCAAGGCACCTCTCCCAGGGCATTGCCTGGCCAGCACCCATCAGAGAGAAGAACCAAGCTCCTGCTAGAGACAGAACGCTCTTAACTTTGTCTTATGGGAACAGGAGTGCCTTGGAAGAAAAGGGGGTTGCATCTGTGTGACGAGGCCAGGCAGCATGGACGGACAGCAGGGAGGAGCATCTCTTGCTTGCTCCGTTCCCAGCCCTGTTTCCAGACTTGCTCTGGAAGGCAGGAGCAGGAGAACCTGCAGGGCCCGAGGGCATCAGTCCTTCCCATGGCAGACAATAGGGAACCTCTCCTTGACTTCCAGGAGACACTGCTCTGAGGGCTGCTTCCTGCTACTGAGCAGGAAATGAAGGTGTGGGATCCTGTCTCCACGTGGGAACGACCCACCACAGCCCTCATTGAGAAAACCACACCCCAAACTGAAAACCAATTATCTACTTAAAGCAAAGAGACTTCGCTTCCCAGTTGGCCCCTTCAGCCTGGGATTGGCATCAGGGAAGCTCAGCACAATGTTGTGAAATAGACAAGCAGCTTCAGAGACCTCAGAGCAGAGGCTGGGCTGGCCCAAGCATCGACCTGTCCCACCTCCATTGGTACCTCTCCTTGCCAGGTCTGTGCAATCAGGAGATTACCTCGCAGACAAGCAGATTTCCTGGTCAGAAAGGTGAGGCCAGCAACCAGCTGAACTTCTGGTTCTCTTTAAGCTCACTGCCTGCTCAATTCCACTGCATCCCTGCAGCAACATCATCCGCGAGCTAAAGCCACTTCTAAGGATGGACAAACCTCTTGAGATTATCTACATCACACACGTCCTATTGAGCAGCCACTGCTCAAGAAGCCCTGGTTTTTGCAAAGAACTTGGTTGAAAAAGCCTTTAAGATGATCAAGTCCAACTGTTATTGCAGCACTGCCCAGCCCACCACTAAACCATGTCCCTGAGTGCCACATCTCGCATCTGTTAAAATGTTTGACAGCCCTTTTGGTGAAGACATTTTCCCTAATATCCAAGCTAAACCTTTCCTGCTGCAACTTAAGGCCTCTGTGTCCCATCCTGCTCGTAACGTGGGAAGAGGCTTACCTCCACCTTGCTGCAACCTCCTTTCAGTAAGAGAGATAAGGTCTCCTCTGAGCATCCTTTTCTCCAGGCTGAACACCTCCACTTTCCTGAGCTGCTCCTCACTCTGGACACCCTCCAGCATCTCAATGTCTTTCCTGCAGTGAAGGGCCCAAACCAGAACCCAGTGTTTAAGGTGCAGCCTCACTAGGAGCAAGTGTAGGGGACAATCACTGCCCTTGTCTTGCTGGCCACACTATTGCTGACATAAACCCATGGTCTTCTTACCCCCAAAAGCAGTCCATTCACATCACGTTCCTAAGCCTTCTCCCTAGCATTTGGGGTCTTCTGCTGTTTGGAGGCCTCAGAGCAAAGGTGTCAGGTTCGTTTAGACGTCACATCTTCACTTTTTGCCAGCCTGAGCAAACTCAGATGAGTTATTTCAGGTACAGAAAACGGCAAATCCAAACACATGTTCCCTGGAACTTTTCTGCACATGGATACCTAAAAAGCCTGAACCATAGACATCATTTTCCTAGTATGCACCAAAAAGTGGATCCCAAATGCTTAAATTTTCCCGTACTTTGTAAAGGATAAAGTTTGCAGACACCCAAAGTTCACACTTCCTGGATTACTGTCAATGTTTGAACACACATTATATGTGGTGCTTCAGCAGCACCTGAGCTCTGCAGCAGCCTCCAAAAGAAGATGGAAATAAGCCATGTCCTGGACTAGGAGATTTAAGGGCAGAGACCAAACTGAAGAGCAAGAGTTGAGCTGCAAGTTGAGGCTATAGATGATTTGCCAGTTTAAGCCCAGGTGTTGTAATCCTGCAACCCATCTAGCTCAGATACACAAGGTGCCTTCAGATTGCCTTCTTGAGCAGCTGAATCAGCACCTCACCTCAGTTCCCACAGCCTTCCCTGCGGGACAGCAACAAAGAACTCGAATCCAGCACAGCACTTGCACAGAACTGCTCTGGATCAGGGTGGAAGGGTGAAGCCTGAGAACATTTCTGATGTCAGAAGCAATCAGGAGATGCTAGAAGGTTCCATCGTGACACAGTACACTGTGATGCAACCACCAGGTATTTTCATCTCATTACAGCAGAGGATTTCACTTCACAACCTCACAGCCCAGAGGTGTTCAACTCTCTGTGAGCAAGCTTATATTTAAACATGGCAAGACGCACTGAATCTCCCCTGGTGGCAAGGCAAGTGACCTCTCTTACCCGAGGTGGGAAACCAGCGCATCCAGCCTCTGATGCATCTCTCAGATACGCCAAGTTGTTAGGTGATAACTGACATGCAATAAATCTGGTTTTTAGCTTGGTTAATTACCAGCCTTGTGCTCATGAGTAATACGATAGCATTTAAGGTGGGGCAGATTTTCCATTACAGAGCCCTGGTTGCATGAATTCCATGAGAAGCACTTTCTGCTGGATGCAGCTTTGACAGAAGAGAGCTCCGCTCCAGCCTAAGCTTCTTAACCCCAAACCACCCCTCCAAACCACAACAGCCTTCTGCAGAGTGGCCTCTTCTGCAGGGTAACACTGACCACCTCAACACACATCCCTAGCACTGCTGTAGTTGACCCTGGACTGGTTTCACACCTCTCCAAACCTCCCCTTTCTATACTATGGACCTTACATCAACAGCGTTGGCAATATCAGATGGATTGGAGGAGATTACGCCTAAAAAAATAAAGAAGGAAACAAAGCAATCCAGCCAAACAGCTTCGAGAAAGATGGAGTTTGAGGAACGCGATGCTCAGGTTCCCAGATGGAAGTTACTCTGCAACATTTGGTAAGCAATTCCATGCAGCAGCAAACTGGAGGGTCTGGTAAAGGGAAAAACAGGAGGAAAATCTCTAGAGATGAGACAAAGCGGTTCATGAGAACACCTCTCTGTACACCAGCGAACTCAAATCACAACCCCTGCAATCCCTCACACACTGCGTTGTACTTTTAACGGAGAAGAACCCACTGAGACAAACCTGATGCAGCTTCTTCTCCAAAGCACCCTTTCACAGAGGCAGGTAAGTTCGGTGCAACCTGCACCCAGGCTCAGTCCAGGGCAGTTGCTTCTCAACAACAAGCTAGAGGAAAAGGTCCATATGCCCAAAAATGTCCATGAAGGATTTTGCACAACCATAAACACAGCAAAAGGAATAATGGGAAAGCACCACCACCACAGCCCTTGCCCGGGAAGCCCGGCCTCAGCTCTTAACTCCAATACAAGGTCAAGGGGAAGGAAACGCCATCAGATGCGCCCTGGTCTCACAAGAGCAGCATCAGGCTGGGGCTCCAGGCAGGCTGTCCTGGGAAGCTCAGCCTTTCCCAGCACAGTCCAACCACGCATCAGACCCCTCATTTTCAGCCCAATGTAGAAACCTTTCACAGTTGCAGAGAGCTCCACAGATATGAACACAACATACAAACAGCTCTTTCTGCAGCTGCAGTGATTTACTCATCGCATCCCAGCCGTTCACTTCCAGGACTACTTCGTGAAGCCACTGCCACTCATATTTAGTCCAAGCAGCCTGAAACCATACCCTTACCCTCCTACAAAGAGGGATCAATGCACTGCTACCCATGAACCCAGCCCCATGCTCTTCTTTGCTTTCCAGCTGACAGCTTTTGGTCAGAGGACAACAGAAGATGAAGCAGGGAAAGGAATAGTACTAAATCCCTGCAGGTTCTCATCTTCCTTCTCTAGTCTCCTCAAGTCATTGTTTTGCAGTACAAGTATTTCAGCTCTCACTGTACCAGGGAACAGGATTAGACAGGTCACTGTGGAATCAGATTACAGACTTTTACCTTTTTAACTTCTCTTCTCAGCACGTAGGCTGGCGAACTGACACCCGGCGAGGGAGCAAGCAAGGGACAGGCATGGGTGGAGATGGCAGCAGAACATCAGTGATTCAGAGAGATTTGCCAAGTCATTGGAAGTTCTCACGATTCCAGGACCTGAAAGAAAGAAAAGAAGAAGCAGATGGGTTAAAATTGAAAAGCAAAGAAGAGAATCGTTTCACATAACCCATGGAGCAACAAAAGGAGTGCAAATACCAGAACATGGCCTGATAGAATTTAGTCCAAAAGTGCTTAATTTTCTTTCCAATGCACTATTGCATTTTCCCTTCTCAGCCCCACAGTTGCCTGCAGGGCTCCAGCAGAGCCAGAAACCCCATGGTACCCTGCAGTGCATGGCCAGTTTGTGAGGATGCAGAGAGTGCGGGTGCTTGGAGAGGTTTGGGACTTTGCAGGGGACTGTGACAGCCACAGACTCCAAATCATTAGGTGAGTTCTGTGGTTTCTGGGACAAGTTTCCTTTCGAAGTGGTGTTACCCCAACCAGAGGGTACATTTGTCCTGTCTCAGCATCTCTTAATTTCTTCATGTGACAGCATGTTAAGATGAGCTCTTGGGCAGAAGCTCTTCCCTGTGAGGGTGCTGAGCGCTGGCACAGGGTGCCCAGGGAAGCTGTGGCTGCCCCATCCCTGCAGTGCTCAAGGCTGGGTTGGACACAGGGGCTTGGAGCATCCTGCTCCAGTGGAAGGTGTGGCAGGGGTTGGAACTGGAGGAGCTTTAAGGTCCCTTCCAACCCAAACCACTCTTATTCTCTGCTGATTCTATGATCCTGCAATGCCTGCACCAAGCCCAGCAACTAGAGCTGAATAACATATACACAAAGACAAACCCAGGCTTGATTGGAAGACATCAAGAAGCAGTAAAGATAAAGAGCCCATTCCAAAGGAGAATCATTCTGGTAAACTTGTTAAGTTTGTTTATAAATTAGAGCTATTAATGCTCATTACAATCTTCTGTGATAGCACAATATAGCTTGTGTTCACTTTCTCTTTTGCTAACTGAAAGCCACACTGCCCTTCCCCACACTGCCTACCCAGGAGCAAAATACAGATTAGTTAATGCTTGAAACATTGGAAGTATCATTATTAGAAACACCTATTTAAACTGAGCCTTTTCACTGCAGTGAGCACTACTCCTGCTCTGTATTGATACATACATTGATTCTTATTATGAAGAGTATTCAACTTTGAGGGTAACAAACTATTTTTCCTCCCATAAGATACCCAACTTACTGACTTTATTATAATTAGCCTCAAAACAGAAGGAGCATGAAGAGGTGAAATTAATTGCCCAGACTTATGCAAGGCAGCCATGGAAGAGAACACCACAAACTCCCTGTCCAAAGCAGGAGTGCCCCAGTCAATGAACCATTCTTCCTCTATTAATGCCTAAATGACAGGGGGGAAATAAATTGCCAAATAAATTATTTAACCAGCTTGGCTTTTTTTTCCTTGTTCCCCAATTACCTTCATGTTTATTAACCTGGTTACCCCCCACCTTGTTATTCCAAGTCTTATCATTCCCAGATGTCAACAAGACTGCATTTCCACCACAGCACACTAAGTTACCAACACTGCCAGATAAAACAGGGGTCATTAGCTGGGCCTAAAAGGCAATTCTCATCGCGTCCTGGAACAAGTCATGGACCCAAAGGCAGGTAAGGACATGGTGTGAAACGCAAGGACTGTGAAATTCCCAAGCCTTACGAGTTCAAACCGTGTGAACAATTGTAGATGACCAAGAACAACCTCTAGCAAATCCCAAGAAGCCAGGATATAAAGTGAAATAATCCTGTTTCTCCGCTGCAGGGTGGTGCTCATGAGTAACACTACAGCACCAGGGGTGTGCCGTGCCTCCCAGCATCATGTCCAGCTTCAGGAGCCACAAGCTCGAATGGGAACACCACTTACCCACAAATCGCAGGCTGCAGGGAGCAAATCAGGGCAGATTTCCCTCAAAGAGCATCAACCTCTAATGGCAATTCAGGGTCTAATCCTCAGGGACACAATGCATGATTTTGTCTCAAAACTTCTGAACAAGGCTCCGACACATGATTTCAGCTCCGAGTCATCTCCATTTGACTAAATCAACTACTCTCCCAGTCAGAAGGATAATGAAGACAAACCGATGTGAGCTGCACACCAAAATACATAAAGAAGAGCCGCTAAGTTTATTCCCCCATTGAAGGAATCATGAGCTAAACCCCACATTTCCTCAAGAGCACTCTCTGTATGTTTATTGCACACACTGAGTTTCTGATGGTTTCATCACATTCAAACAGGGGAAGCCTGAAGTACTGATTTCCAGAGATATACCATCATTCACCTCATGCGGTTAGTTTATGATTCCCTCCACAAATTAACCACAGGCTTCCTCCTTCCCACCCTCCCCAAACACCACCCATGGACAAACAAGCAAAGGCAACAGTCTGGGGCAAAGACCAAAGGGCGGACTTCTGTCATCCCAGATGAACCTCCAAAGCAGAAGACATCAGCAAGTGAAGCCGTCTCCTCCAAGTCCTGCTGCTGGGGACACACTGGGGGCAAGGCAGAGCCCTCCCCCAGCCTGTGCCTGCCCTCAGGGCTCTGCACAGCTCGAGCATCAATGCAGACATTTCAGCATATCCCAAAACAGCCCAGAACATCTTTGTTAATAAAGTTCCCGAGATAAAGACTAACGCAATCCTTTTCACAGGCTTCCGCAGGGTAATTACAAACCTATCACTTCTGAGTTAATTACATACAGCTAAAGATGGTATTACGTGTAGTTGGAAAAAAAACCATCACAGTGGAAACAAGTTCCTTCTGCCCTTAGCTGGCTGATAGCTAAGTATTTCCAGAGAAGAGGAATGGTGGGAAGTCTCCATTTAAGTGCTGAGCGTGCTCTTGTGCAACGCTTCTACCTTTGGAAGAGGAAGCTGGGAGCAAACACATCGCAGATGAAGCACCACATGAACCAGGAGACCTTTGAGACTCCACTGCTTGTGTTTGTGCCCCTACTGTGACAACAGGCAGGGAAGGGGCAGGGAAGTCAGGAGAGATGAGCTGAGAGCTCTTGGAAATGAATCCAGGGCCTTTCAGTGTGCCAGCACTGGGATGCAGAGCCATATTGGATCCAAGCATCATTTTCTCTAGAGCTTCACAAAATAGGCACTGGAAGTGTCCCAATGGTAACCTGAAGGTGTCAGTGGCAAAAGCTGGTTTTCACTTAGTGGTGTCAGGGAAGGGTGGTAGGCACAGGGCGCAATTCAGCAGCAAGTCTTGGTCCCTATTAATTGCAACTTCATTTTCAACTGATAGGCAAAGACAAAAGGACATCATTGTATGAGCACACAAACACTATGGTTTGGAAGGGGACGGGGTGGACATCACCTGCATCTCTGCAAATTTCCGTAGACAGGAAGTTTCCAAACAACATTTAGCTCCTGCACCCAAGAAGCCCACGCAAGGGCCCAAAGAACATCACCTTTCCCCCCCTCCGTCACTGCTCTGCTATTTTAAGGAGATAGGGTTGGAAAAGAAAACATGGGAAGCAGAAGAAACCCCGTCAAGCTGCAACAATTAATAAATGCCAAACAGATGCACACCAGCCTCCGTGGGATGATGTCTGCGACAGGCCGGGGCAAACCCCAGCGAATGCATTTCCGAGCTGGGCGCCCGAGGGCTTCAACAGGCAGCAACAGAGAGGGGGAGGGAAAAAAATCACCATTATAAAAAGCAACTGGTGGAGACAACACTGAGAAAAGCAGGAGAAAAGTGACAGTGGTTAAACAGCGGAGGTGGGGAAAGGAGCTGGAGATGCTCTCAGGAGGCGGTATGGACCATGTGCTGTAACCAGCCCCAGCTAACGGTCCATTGCATGGTCACCACAGCCCTGCTGTGGCTATAGGGGGAGGTTTGGCTGCTGGGATGGACCCACAGCCTCCCTGTGAGATGGTTTTTATATCCTGGCTCAGCAGCAAAGGCTGGGAGCTCACACAGTGAGCTCCTGCATCCTGCATGGGGTCAGCATCTCACACTGCAATGACTTTGGAAAGCATCTCGCTCTCATTAAAGACTCCAAGGGAGGGAGAATTTACTCTCCCCTTCCTCACAGGCTGATCCAGTGTTTAATTAAACTCCAAATAAACCCATATATGCACTTTCTTTTCCAGTGTGAAACTGGCTGCTGGCTGTTTCCAGCCCTGGGTGTCTGCGTTTCCTGGCGTTGGGAGTGTTCATGTACCAAACACCATTTGGAAAGATGCATCACCTCATCTCGCACCACTCACCCCGTTCAGGTGCTGCTTCTAGAACTGAGCCAATCCTTAAAATATTTGCCACCAATATGTTAGGTATGTAAATTAGCATTTAAGTTCTGATGCCTTGTACCTAATTAAAGACTCCATCTCCAGCTGCGCAGTCAAGACAGTGCAGCCAAGGAGGAGCCATTCCCAGACTGCAGTTCAGAGACCATCCCCACTACTGAAAAAGTCACCTTGTTATGGCAATTCCTGCTGAAAATCACATCTACTCCTTACTCCAGCCATAGGGAAACCCCAGCTTTTGGCACAGCAATCTGGCCCCAAAGACCAGCAGCTTCAGCTGAGGTCCATCCATCACCATCACTGCAGCAGTGAAGGCTCAACCCAATGATGGCCAGGCTCTCCTTCCATCAGCTCACCTCCCCAAGCAGAGGAGAGCTTCTGCAGTGGCTCAGGTGTGGTTTTGCCTTTGCCTACCCATCCATCACCCCTGCTGCAGGAATGCAGCACGGTCAGTCCTGTTTGCCCATGGAAGCATCAGCCTGTGCTATCAAATGCACAACTGAAACCATTTCCAAGACACTTGCTGACCCTCCACACCCATTCTGCAGTACAGAAGGCCAATAATTATTTACCCAGCAACATATTAAATAAAGAGACCAAAGGGGAAAAAAAAAGCAGCTTTCAGGACAAGCAGAACTACTTATCATTTCCTTAAATCTAGGGTTGGGTGATTGAGAGTCATTCGCCTGCAGGTGATTGACAGCAGTGTTTTATGATGAAATACTGTTTGCAAATACATCTTGCCTAAAATTGGTTCCACCAGAGCTAAGAAATTCCATCAGCTAATCTGACTTTGCCACCCACAAAACGTATTGCTCATGGATACAGATGTACCAGCCCAGGGACGCAGCATCAGTGGTGGGGTGGAGGAGAAGCAGATTTAACTGATGTACTCCAAAATTCTGCATCTTTAGAATCCTAGAATCAAGCAGGTTGGGAAAGACCTTTAAGATCATCAAATCCAACCATTAATCCCTGCAACAAGGAAAACCAAACACCAATTTTAATGCAATCTGCCCCTTGAGTGAGAGACCTCACCATGCATTGCAAGGCACAGGCAAGTGCTGTTTGGCCCATTCTCAGTCTCAAGCACCTTCACATGCTCTGGCCACAAGCTCCCTGGGTGCCCACCTCTCTTCCGTGAGCAAACACTGTGCACAAGACAAGACTCCACATGTTTCCTCTTCGTGATGTGTTAGGACACCAAAACCACACATCTTTGGAGAGTGTCTTCATTCAAACTGCCCAGCACAACAGTAACAGGAAGGCACAGGAGGGTTTATTCATTTCCCAAGTGGAGAAGTCACATTAAACAGACCTTGGAGCCTGTGCTGGCAGAAGGAGGCAATATCCCCATTCTCACAAGGGGAAACAGGGATACAGAGAGATAAAGCAATCGGCCCAGGGGTTCTGAAGAGCATCAGTAGCAAAGCTAACATCAGGAGTCTGCACTCCAGCGTACTGCTAAAATATACAATGCCATGGCTAGACCTAGCACAGAAGCTTAAGAATGTGCCAAAACTTAGGTTAGAAAGTTCAGGAAGCAGCGCACAAGGACATCCTTGCAGTCAGTGATCCCATCAGCACGCTTAAGTTCAAGGAGATTAATTGAGAACTATTAAAGCAGCAGGTCAGTAAAACACCCCTCTATCCCAACTGAAGCAGCCCATATGCTCAGTTACTACCCCCAACACTTACAGGTTTGGTATCATCCTCTTTGCTCTTTGAAAATATGCCTGAATATTCAGAAAGCCCTCAGCGAAAATGATCATATGGGTTGAGAAATAAATGCAACCCCTCCTTCCCAGCGTCCCAAGCACGGCCAAGCTCCTTGGAGAGGAGCATCTCCCACCAGGCAGGGAGGTCACCCCTTCCAGCTTCCCTTGGGAGTCAAAGAGGAGAGCGGGGAGCCTAGATCCCATCCTAAACTAAAGGTCCAGGGCTGGTGTGTTGCCTTATCCAGTTAGATCAGCCTCCTCATTTGGAGATGACTAAATGAGCCGTGACAAGTTTGGCCCAAGTTACATTCAAGGAGCCTCCTGAAGGCTTTCCAGATGCTGCTGCATTAACCTCGGCGATACACTCAGTAAATCCAAGGGCCACCCAATTCTCCTTACAAAGCCCTTGGGCAGTTTGTGTCAGTCAAGCCCAAACCAGGTCCACGCAGCGCTCACGCCCTGCTTTGGTATCAGCTCATGTATAAACCACAACAGCGCAGTGCACTCCATCCCTGTGAGCACAGCACGGATCTGTGATGGGGTTTGGAATAGACACAAGTCAAAAAAGAAAGGAAAAACATGACTAAAATCAAAACCATCCATGGAAAGTAGGGATTTTCAAAAGCACGAGGCAGGGAACATTAATTAAACCAGCTCGGGTGCTCCCTGCACCTCGGGCTAGCGTGGGGAAAAGCAGCCCACATGCACACAAGCAGAAAAGGGCAATAGCCCATAATATACACCCAGGGCTTTTCAAAGGCTTTTACCTAAATGTTGCCAGGGTGATGTGTACATAAGTGTGTCCTTGCCCTGAACTGCAATCACCACCTCGACAGAGAACACCCAGCTGGGATCCACAGGATCCAAGGACAGGCAGCAGGCAGGGAGGGTAATGGGGAGTTCTGCTGGGTTTAACCCAGGGTTCCACTGCCTATAGGGAGCCCTGGGAGCACCTCACAGCTCCCACCCCCCGGAAACCTGTGGCAGAGCTGGGCTGAGACCACCTCCCAACACTATTTGGAAGGAGGAGACTGGCACTAGGAGCACACAGGAATGTGCAAGGGCAGGGAAGATATTTGTTTGTTAAGGGAGACTTAGAGCATGATTCACCATATCAGACTCCCTCAGCAAGGGAGGGATCTCCTCAGGTGTTACTGGCAGGGACCTCAACCACAGCAAGCGATGGTGGATCTGAGCCCTCCCCCAGAAGTTTGTGGGTGAAGTTACTCCAAAAGAGATCAAATCCCCTCAGCTGTACCAGCTGCTAAAGGAGCAACAGAGCCTTCCATGTGAATGGGATGAATCTGGGGCAATGCTCAAGAGAGCCTTGGGGACCACAGCCAAGTTCAGAAGATGCTCAAGCTAACAGCCTGTGTTCTCCACCCCACTGAGCTCCCTGGACCATTGCACAAGCATCACTGCAGCATCTGGACAGGACAATAAGTGTAAAGCAACCAGCCTGGAAAGCCACCAAACCAGAACCAGACAAAGTCTATTCTTAATGCAAAGAAATTCCTCAATAGCTTCCGTGCAAAAAATTGCACTTCCAGGGTTCCGGATTCAGCTCCTCACAGGAGCCCTGTGGTCACCTCCCCCTTGGCACTCTGCATCCCTGGAGGCAAATCTCCAGCGGCATCTCAGCAGCAGCAAAGTCAAGCCTTGGCTTCCCAACACAAAACCAGACCAAGGCCTCATGGGATTCACATCACTGAGAAACCCAGGAAACTCCGGAAGACATTACTAAACCAAGCACACCCAACACATCCACTCACAAGAAACATCCAAACTGTGTCAGCTCTTCAACCAGAGCACATCCTTTCGGAAACCACCTTTGCCAACGTGCAGATGATGCTGGCTGCCCGAAGCAGAGCCAGGGACCCTGCAAGAGCAGCTTCACAATTCCAGGGCCTTCTGAAGCGGTTTTGTTGGAACTGGCAACTTAATTAGCAACAAAAATCCTCTGGTATAATTTTGGAAGAAACATTATTTCCAAGTTAATGAGAAAAATATTTTAATTACAGTATTTAACGTGTTATGACTGTGCCAAAATGTTCTCTTGGGAAGGCTGCGCATATTTTCCCTGAACTTCAAGCAAGGAAGAGCGGAAGAGGGAAGGGGGGAACGCGCAGGAGGAAAACCACAGGGAGGAAGACAAGCAGCAAGGAAAGGCTTTTGTCAAAGCACCAACAAACTTCTCAAGGCCCTGGTCAGCTATCAGCTGATGTAAACTGAAGGCAGACCACGCCACAGCAGTTCAGTGGCTCTCAGTGCTGGTTAAGGTGCACAAATCCCTTGATGTGGATAGTAAGATAAGGCCGGGTTGCATGGGGCTTGGAGCAGCCTGGTCCAGTGGACGGTGTCCCTGCCCATGGCAGGGGATTGGAACTGGATGTGCTTTAAAGTCCCTTCCAACACAAGCCAGTCTGGGATGCTATAATTTGCACCCTGAGAGATCCAGAGATGTTGGCGTCGCCCATCACCCCTCCAGCCTCTCCCCACACTGCCACGAGGGTACCATGATCACTGCCCAGCCATTTGCAAACTCAAGCAGCAGGCAGCTTCTTCCCTTCACAGACAGCTGATGGGGTGGTATTTGTTTTCTCTTCACAGCTCAACAGAAACATGAATTTCCTCATCCGAGCTGCAGACAGCACTAAGTGGTGGCTCCTGTCAACTCCGGTTTCTTTCCTGGTGAAGTGCCTCTGAAGCAGCCAGGTCTCTTTCCCTTTTGGGAACACTTTGTGCTCACTCAGTGACCACAAGTCCCACTGCCACAAGGCAACACCACAAAAAATAGCATCAGTTTCAGGTCGGTAGCTTGATATGCGAAATTGCCATACCTGGCAGATGATTCATTGATCCAAGTGATCTTATGACGGGTTCTCAGGTCTTTGTTATTCCTGAACCACATCTACTCATAAATACCAGAGGGTTTTTTCACACCTTGTAATATTACAGCAAAGAGCCAAAGCAAGACTCATTCCAGTTGCCTTAAAAAGAGAATTTCCTCCTCTTTCTAGCTCCTACAGGATTACAGGAAGGGATCAGCAGCAGAGGCTCCCCAAATAAATCACTACATCTGCTGGGACTTCTGCTTTCAGCTCCTCTTGAAGCAATTAAAAAGTTAAATAATGGGAGAGAGAAAAAGAGGACTAAAATAAAACCAGAGTCATTGTTTACTTCCCCGTGTTGGTTTTTAGATGATATCAAGCTCTTAAGCAGGAACTCAAACAGCAGGGACTCACTTTGATAAAACATATCCTTCCTCCCTACTGCAGGCATCTGGGGAGTAGCTCCTGAGAGCTTCTGGTCCCCATTCCCCTAGAATAAGAGGTGGGATTTTCCAGTCACAGAGATGCTGAATAAACCCTTGGGCTGGCAGAGCCCAGGACATAGCAACACAGCTTGGAAAACTGTTGGCTTGCTCACTGAGACAACTTTGTCTCACTGAGCTGAGACAATTCCCTGTTGCCCTCAAGAACCCAAACCCATCAAAGGTTCAATGGAAGAGGAGCTGGGGTCAGAATTGGGAGACAGGGGCACCTGGAGCCACAAGTTTTCAATACGTTTGATCAAAAGAGTTGCAGAAAACATGAAAGTCAACTTTCCAGCAAGTAAAGTATTCCCTCAGCCCTTCCTTAATAGCAAAGACTTTATAACAGCCTATAAAAATTGACCTCCATTTCTTTGCAGGAAGCAATAGAGCGATTTCCTCACTGCCTGGGGAAATAACAGCGAGCCACACGAGGAATCAGAGCACCGTGGACCACGTTGATCCAATGTCCTGGTCCATCCAAGAGCAGGGCAGGCTGCAAGCCCGTGCTCATACATGAACCCCTGACCTCCCAGCCAGGAGACGCACCTAGAGCAGCGTGCCCCACCGCAACCTGTCGAGATGATTAATGCCCTCGACACGCAGGGCTGGCACGGGCTGCACGTTAAAGGCACCTGTGTCATCTGTCAGGCCTCGAGAAGACACTGTTAACCACAGCTCCAAATTTCCTGAAACTGGAGATAACTGTTGGTTTTGGCCCGGCTCTGAAACGTGCCCAGAGCGCCCGGCTCGAAGGCTCCTTGGGAGACTGTGATTTAATAGGAGACAAGGAAAGAAAAAGGCCTGACTCCAGCAAAACTCCAGGCTGGAAGGAGGCTTCAATGTACTTCAACAAGCTGCATTATTGCTTTTTAATATTCCTCCTAAACCACCTCTCCCTCCCGCTTCAAACACCCGCTGCCATTAGAGCAAAGCACTAGGCAAGATCTGGGAGCTGTGACAAAGGCAAAGTCACACATTGCCCTGTGTCTGCATGGCCCTGCCTGGCTTTTTCCAGCTCCCACCCATCCCAGGCAAGCTGTGTTTTGGAAACCAGCGTGTACATGCAGGGAAAGCCTCGAGAACAGGGGCAGGGCACAGTTCAACACCACTGAACACCCATCTGGCAAAGCCTCCCTGTAAAACCTCCCAGGTGCCCAAAGGATGGGGATGGGGCTGCTCCAGTTTGGGGTTTATTTTTCTTCTAAATGAAGATGGAAAAATCTTTTGCTTGTTTTAAGAAGCCCCAAAGCCCCTGGCAGTGGTGTGATCAGCTCAATGCTGGATGGGTACACATGGTGTAAGATGCCCAATGCAGGTGGGAGCACAAGAGGGGTACTCACAGCTCAAAGCTGCAATGTAAAAGACATCTCAGAGCTGGCAGGAGCCAGGTCCTGCTTCAAGCAGGATGATTAAAGCACAGCTCCAGCCTATTTATTCATATTTACCAGTGTGTGGCCCCATTTTGCAGGCTGGGTAGGCACAACTCCCTGGGAAGCTGGACTCAAATGGGCTGGGTTGAAGCAAGCACTGCATTTCCCAGAAGAAAGACAGTCATCCCATTGCATCGCACAGAGCTTTCCCCATCAGACACTGTCTGCTTCCATGCCCTCACCCACTCCTCCTTGGCGAAACCATGACCCTAAGCCTTCCTCTTTCATCGTCAGCCCCAGCCTGGGAGATGTTCCCTTTGTTACACACTGCATCCAAAGAAAACGTTAAGATGGCACTTTCCCTGGCCAGGTTACACATACCCATAGGAGCTGCTGCACCTTCACCTTGACACTGCGGGATGGAGATAGCATCTATGCCACCAGTTCTGACGCTATTGGCTCATCCAGCCCTGGGAAGGCAGCAGAGGGGACTCAGCACATCCCTGTGCTGGGACCAGGCCAGAGCTCCCTGCAAAAGCCCCAGAGAATGAAGGAGTTAAAGCAGGCTCATTGCTGAGGGATTTCTCCCTAATCTGTGCACATGTCCCGGGGATCAGGACTGCGGGTGGTAGTGCAAGTCTGTGGCAGTCGGTCAGGCCCATGGCGCAGCACCTGACTCGCTCAGAAAGCCCTCTTATCCCAGCACATTTCAAATTTAATTAAGAGGGACCTATGAGGGGCTTAATGCTGCTGTGCCAGCCCCAAAGCTCCCCCAGGGCTCTGCACAGAGGCAGGAGGTGACACAGCACAGGGGTGGCTCAGCCAGCACGGGAGCCTCGAGGGGTCTG
>JANRGW010004657.1:0-10290 GCA_024733675.1 Psilopsiagon aymara | reverse complement strand
CATCCCTGCAGTGCTCAAGGCCAGGTTGGACACAGGGGCTTGGAGCAACTGCTCTATGGAAGGTGTCCCTGCCCGTGCCACAGGCTGGAGCTGGAGGAGCTTTAAGGTCCCTTCAACACAACCACTCTGTGGTTCTGTGCCTCCCCCATCCCATCCTCATGGTACTAGGATGTAGTACTGCTAGAAGCCCAGGATGGCTTCTCACAGCCCCCACCCTCAGCACAACTGCAGGACACTGTCCTTGCAGGATGCTCCGCTGAGCCGGGCCGGGACAAGAGCAGCGCTTCCTCTTTGGGGATATCCAGAAATAAAATTCAGTGCAGAATCAGAAGACTTTGGTAAATGAGAACAAACAGCACAGCTGTGGATTGTGTATGTTCATCTAATGCCATTGGTGTTACAGAAGCAGCACTTCAGCTCTACTGCAACAGTAACAGAGGGAGGGAGACTGCACTTCCACCTTGAAGAGGCATAGGATGAAGATGGGGAGGATGTCAAGGGAAAGTACCACAGAATGAAGCAGCTTGGGGTAATAACTACGTGTTTCATTAGCCAGATATCAACACTCACCCTTCTTATCTCTGCTGCACACAAAAAAGAGGTGCTAGCCAAGCTGATGATCATAGACTGGCTTCAACCCAATAGAGCAGGCACTGCTTCCTCTTCCAAGGGTGAGATAAACTGTCAAGTGAATTGGAGATTAACTATCCAGATGTAAATGAATTCATTGTTATGCAATTGATAGGGCTCAGGCCTGGTTCAGTGCAGGATGGAGTCAGGTTTGGAGAGCTCTCTCAATGGCCAACGAATTTATAACCTGTATTCATGGCTCTCTCTGTAAAGGGCCGCCTAACAATGCAGGAGCTTGCAAGCATTGTTCCTTTTGAAGGGCTTCACCACTCCACCCCCACTTCTCTCCCCCAATTTACTCCCCTCCTCCCGGGATCCCCCCTCAGACCCACTCCACACCCTTCCCTCCTCCTGGTCACACAGGAAGAAAGCTGGGGGGAGGTGATCTCCACTGCAGAATTTGCCATTCATGTTCCGTTCCCCCTCACAAATCCTTAACTTCTTGTCTCTTTTTAATCTTTTTTCTCTTGAGAAAAAAAAGATCAAAGGGTTTGGGGCTGATGCTTTCTGAACTAGGCACTGCCTGCCATGGGAAAACAGCGCCGGGGAAGGGCTACTCAAAGATGCTTGTGACTGGGGGCGGGGGAGAGATGATGAGACAGGACTTTCCTACACTGAAATGCTTTCTGAAAGCCTTCACCAAGCAGCCCTGCAAGCAAGATGCAGCTTTCCAGCATCCATCCCATCCTGCCAGGCTCAGCTGTGGTACCGCAGCAGCAACCAGAGCGCAGTTTGCTTGAGGGTCACACATGAGCAGTGTTAATGTCCTCCAGTACTGAGGAAGGAAATGAAGAGTCCAAGCATGCACTGGACTGCATGGCCCACAGCCACCACCAGCAGGTCCCTCCTGTGGCCACTGACACATGGAGCAGAGCAGAGCTTGTCTGTGGCCACTTGTTCATCCTGGATTCCTTCGCAGATTCGTTTGTCCGGGATTTATTTTGCAAAGCAGCAGCAGAAACTCACACAACAGTTCCAAGCACAGAGAGAAACCCCTCCAGAGAGAGCACATGCTGAGCTGTCCCACGGGCTTTGGCCTCATCATGTGCATTCAGTGGAGCTTCTCTTTCACATCTGCATCTGCACTCCGACCTCACGCTGCTGAGCCTGGGCAGGGCTGAATGCCTTTGAGAGGCTGCCCTTCAGAGGTGTATTTAAGACATTCCCTAGTTCCAAAAAGACAAAGGATTATGCTGTGTAATCCATCAATCCATCAGTGGTACGGAGCAGGCTGAAAAGGAAAGGGGAGAGATCCAGAATACTTCCATCTCCCAGCCCGGAGATTGTATCTCAAGGCAGGTTTCTGAGGTCCTCAGGTGTACTGCCAGGGCAATGTGGACTTTCCCCTCATTTGGTAACCCTAGTTTGTCACTAGTTGTCTGTCTTCTGCCCAGGTAGACGAGCCACAAAGCAGAAGCTGCACAGAAATTAGAGGTAGGTTCAGAAGCACTGATATCCAATAGTGCATGGGGAAAAGTGCTCTTGGCCCAAAGGTTTGTGTGAGTTTCCAGCCAGAGATGGAACTTCAAAGCAGCGGCTCAAATCTCTAATGAGGGAACAAACCTGCTTGAGAAACCTTTAATCACTGTCGCTTGGACAAGCAACACATATATAATCTCCTTTTCAGAGGTCTCCTGCTCGTGGGAAGCAGCTCTTTCGCACGTTCGTGTTTTGGAAAAAGGTCACCTGGCCTTGAAGGACTGCTGGCACAGAGGGGGCAATCTGCAGAGACTGCGCAATTGCCCACTTTCAGTCCCACCATCTCCTGCTCTAACAGAAACCCTTGTTTCTCTTCCTGCTCATCTACTCGGAGGACCAGTACACCAGTACACTGGTGGGTCACCAGTGCCTAGTTCATCTCTGACACCTCTGCTCTGGCACCTGCTTTGCATTTTGCTTGTGCAAGAGCTCTCATGGACTTTATAGGCTCTCTCATGTGCCACTGTTCTCTTCCAGAAGAACGTGACACCTTCATGTCCTGCCACAAATAAAGCATCCTTCTGATCTCACTGGTAAATGACTTCTCCAGAGCCTTCAAGCTCACCAGCATTGAGCAGCTCAGGCACAACAGTTTTCCTGTTCTTCCAACCCTGGGACACACAAGACAGGGCAGGATCTGAGGCTTACTTCAAGTATTTAATGTTAAATTATTTTAGGACAGCCTTAATTGCACTGGGCTGACAAAAGCTCATTTCTTGGCCAGTTTACACTCGAACGCACAGGGCCTGAACTCGCGTCAGGAGAACGTCTCTACACACTAATGACCACATGTCTCAAGCCTACCTTCGCACACAGCAACTTCTGATTGAAATCTCTGCTGTTAGATTAAAATCTGCTAAATGTGCTGCAGTGTGAATCCCTTGAGGGCTCCACTAACAAACACTGCTATCGAGCTGCAGCACCCACGGTGCTGTAACAAATCACAGGTCTTAGAGGAACACTGCAAATTCACATGGCTTCCCTGCCTTCGGAGCTGCTTTCCTGACACAGCCTTTAAGAATGTGTTTCCTCTGTAGGCTCAACAAATGCCTGAACCACACTGGTGAGCCAAGGAGAACAGCTGCCTCTCTTCAGACTTGAACTACTTTCACCACCACCCCCAAACCCAAGCACAGGAGCATTCACGTTATTAGAGAGGATAAGTATTTGTGCTGAAATAAAAATGCAAATGGCTGGAGGAGAGAAGCCAAATTAGCACAAGTGACCCAGGACCAGAAACAGGAAAATTCTCTAGTGGAGATTTAAAGGCAGTTGAATGTCTCAGCAAATTAGCTCTGAGGTGCCACGATGACAAACCTCCTCTCACACTGATGTGACGATTGCTATAAACCAGTTGGTCCAAACTGTTTCGGATTCATTTTGTTCTACCTCTGGGGAAAGAAAAGGTAAAATATCACTGTCATAAAACTGACAGATGTGTGTTTGCTTAAATCACACAGACCCTTCAGGTGACAAATGTCTCCTTCATTCTCCTGGATGTGCCACTGCACTGCAAACCAGGTCCTGGGCACTTCTGTCAAGTCCTGAGTTTCTTATGAGCCCAAACAATTCTGCTAAACCCAGATGACATTTAGAGCACCTCCCATGTGAAAACTAAGAAAGCTGGGTATGTTCATCCTGGAGAGGAGAAGCCATGTGGAGACCTCAGAGCAGCTTCCAGTGTCTGAAAGGGGCTACAAGGATGCAGAGAAGGACACAGTAAATACCTGTTTATTTAATCAACTGGGTTGAAAAAGACCTTTAAGATCATAAAGTCCAACTGCTACCCCCAACTGCCAAGTCCACCACCACTGCTCCTCTTTAACAGGCACCAAAGAAGATTTGCAGTCAGCATGTCATCACATATGGCCTGTACAGGTCTATACAAGGCCTATACAACTGCCAAACCCTCCTGGTTTTCCTTCCACTGGTCAGTAAGAACTTCCTGTTTTTTCCCAGAACAACCATACACGTTCAACCCAGTAACTCAAAAGTGCTTTTGATAGAATAAGTACTATAGACCTAAAGTATCTGATTAGCAATTTGTCGTAAGTAACTAAAAGCACGCTGTAAGCACATTGAGAAGCACCACGTCTACAAGATGCAGAAAGTTTGTATTAACACATACAACATAGAAAGAGGATTCAGAGAGGAAGAAAATCCCTCAGTGACACTGATGGCAATCAAGGGGGTTTTGGGAACACTGTTGCATGTCTCCATAAGCTGAAAAACCACTGCGTTACCATTACTAAATACTCCCTATAAGGAGAAAAGCAGGGCCAATGCTCCAAGGAGACATGCATGCAGCCTTGCTCCCTTTCTAAAAATGAATCCTGATGAATATGTGACCTTTTTATGACTCCTTCCCCACTAACAAACTGACTTCACAGAAAAATTGTGAATATACATTTGAAGCATATACTGGCAGAAACTGAATTGTGAAGATGGAAACTTCAGACAGGAGACAGAAATAAATCAATGAATTCAACCTTTCAAACTCCCAAAGTCTCCAATGAGCACCTTGGGTGAACTCCAGTGAAGATAAAGATTTGTTCACTGAGGTTGCATTCTTTTCAGCAGACCAGAGGAGAGGGCCATATAAATCCCCCTAAGCTTGGTGGGAGTTGTGCTCCTCATATCTACATCCACCAACAAAACATGCATGCCTGGAGCTCCGCAGCAAGCAATCTCAAACCCAGCACAACAAACAACCATAACAGAGCTGCAAACTGCTTTCAGGTAATTTGTACACAGAACTGCAACTGTGTCATAAGAAGTATGTATGTTCCTTGTTCTCAGGGGGAAGCCCTAACAGACCTGCAGCAGGTCCAAGCAGTGCCTGGGTGACCGTGCATGGTGTGCGACATGGTCTGTTCTCAAACAGCCTGATCCTGCTGTCAGTCTGGGGGTGGCATTGCCAACATGCCACCCATCACCACACCACCTGAAACACACATCTGACACGAGGCAGCTCAGCAGAACTTGCCCAACCACGCTCCATAGGGATTGCAAGTATGGGTATAGAACCATCACAGACCAGTTTGTGTTGGAAGGGACCTTAAAGCTCATCCAGTTCCAGCCCCTGCCAAGAGCAGGGACCCCTCCCAATAGAGCAGCTTGCTCTAAGCCCCATCCAACCTGCCCGTGAACACCGCCAGGGATGGGGCAAGTGGATTCCTCGTATTGCACTGCTCTGTGGGAGCGGAGAGCAGGAGCTGTGGAGGCTGGGCAGGATGTGAAGCTGCTCCCCAAGACACAGCAGCTCCTGACGGAAGGGGACACCTCCAAGCCAGGAAAGCCACTACCACCCACCCCACCACAGCCCATGTGCGCTTTGATCAGGCCCACATGCAGGACCCCAGGGCATCAAGAGCCAAGTCCCATTTCTGTTTCTCCGGTGCCCTGAGCTGCAGCACGCTGTGAAGTGGTGAGCACCATTCCCATCAGCTTTCCCTTCTCATTCCTGTCTCATCTTTACTTTCTCACTACCTGTTGGGTGATGTTTTTACAGTAGCATCTATCACCACAGCATCCAAGGAAGACAGAAAGCTCCCAAAGGCCTCATTTTCTTCCCACTGTTGTCATTTTGCTTTTATATTTCAATTGTTTTCATTAGAAGAGGCTGTGAAGACATGAAAATTGTTGCAGCAGGCAGTGAGCAAAGAACAGGGCTGTTGTTAAAAGCACACACTTCTCTAATGGCAGCTTGGAAAAGTACTGAATCACATTGCTTGTCCAAATGTGCTCTGCTCTGTAGTCCTCCATTAAGCAGTGAGTAAATACTTTCCCATAAAAGCCTGCAAAAGAGCCCGATGGAATCTTATTCCCTCTTTAACTTCCAAACCCATTAACTTCTCCCTCTATACAGCTGATAGGGATTCTTGGACACAAACCTCTTCAGCAGAGGAGCCAGGATGAGGCCGGGTGGGGGCTGGGGAAGCCTCCGGCAGCACCCCTGCATCCCGCACTTGCTGGCTCTTGGTGCAGGGACCTGCCTGGCAGTGGTGCCCAGGGCCCACGGGCAGGTAAAGCAGAGCCCGAGTGCGGCAGCTTCCAGGGAGTTTCCTGGAAGAGCCCTGTCCTGGATGGCGCCTCGCTGCAGGACTCCCTCTCCTTGGCTCCAGTTCCTCCATCCCAACAGCAAGTTCAGAAAATAACGTAATGAAAACAGTCTTTTTTCACCCCTTTTTTTTTCCCTTCCTTTTTTCCATTGCTCATTTTATTTTACTGAGCTACTGCATACGGAGCCGAATCTTTATTTTGGCTCATGTCCTCTTGCAATACCATTACCCGCGCGCAAAGGAAAAGCCCTCTGGAGATTTCCAATCCAAACAGGCCCTTGTTTTATCTACAAGTATTTGAGTACATGACCTCAGATAACCCCATGGCCAACTGCGTGCCAAATCCAAACTGCAGCCATGGGAACTTTAAATACAGAGTAGATTTTCCAGCTTCTCTCCAAAGGGAAGACATTGAGTTTCTTGCTCATTTTGGCTTGGACGGAGCTGGGAAGCCAGGCTGTGCCCTTGGGAACACGGCCACGGAGCCATGGTGGCACCCAGGGCACCTCCGCCACGGGAAGCTGCTGGGCTCAGGCAGCAGCACAAGTGACCTCTGCTACGTCCACACAGTCACTGTCCCCTTGGCTTCTCAGGGTACTGCTCCGGCTTCAGATTACTGACAAGACAAACAGCTGCACTTGGGCCAACAGACTCAGATGTAAGACTGTGTTTGGATTGCTCGGGACAGGGGAGGCTTTTCATCTTCATTAGCAGCCACATCCGCAGTTTCTCACTGGGTCAGAGCCTCCCGCTCTCTACTGCTGTTTATGAATTTCAATAAATCAATTGAGCTGGTATTCTGAATGAAACTCGGAAGCCTTTGGCAGCTGGTGCTTCCTGGACACTCAGTGCACGTGGGTACCTAACTCTGCAAGTCCTTGAGCAACACCAGCCTGGCTAAGTCAGGCACCAGAATCAGTATTTTTCAGAGCAGTGACTACTTGATTTTTCTCCCCAGATCAATAACTCTGTGTGTTACCACTAATGTATTAATAGGAAAGAGAAGAATGAATCCCAGAGCTGAATGCAAGCATAAAGGGAAAAACCTCAAGCTCAAGGAACAGCACAGGAATTCTCTCTTGACAGTCTCCGTATCAGTTTCTGACAGTGTCACACTGAACATGCCCACGTTATTTCATGCTGAGAACCAACCTCAGTGCAAAGGGCACAGCCCGTGACCCCTCTAGAGCTGCCCTGTTTCTCCTCATTGGGATTTCCGTGTCTGTGCAATGGGGCACCCACCCCCAGAGCCAGCACACAAGCTCCTTTCTCCAGCGGCTCTCCCAGCCACACGCCGGTCACATCCTGGGACACGTGCAGCTTCCTGGGACTCAGTGCAGAACACATTGCTTAAAATAAGCTCTGAAGCAGAGGCAGCTGCAACACAGGGATGAAAGGCAGGGCTAGGACACCAGGCATTGCTTCGGGATCCTGAGCAGCCCTGGTGCCTCAGCTGGGTCCTGGGCACTGCAGCTCCCAGAGCAAGACCAGGGTGACATCAGCCTGGGTCAGTTTATGGCTGTACACAGCCATACATCCATATGCACCATCAGGAGACCTCTGCATCTCAAGGCTGTTGCTATTTTGATCTGGAAAAAAATGAGTTCAATTAAGTCTCATCATTAGGAATTTACATAAGGTCACTTCGAGGCTCCATGCACTTCCTCCGGTTCAGATATCAGTGCTCTTGGTGTTTCCCCTCTTCACTTATAACCTCGTTGCTGTAGGGCATTCCAAGTAAATCATCCACCACCAGTTTCCTCTCTTCAGCAACATGCATCAAGTTTTTCATTCAGGCTAAACGAAGCTTCAACTCCTCTGTACAACAGCAGCCCAGTTAAAGGCACAGCAGCTCTCTGAGACAGCAGTTTTCCCCTCAATGAATAAGTGATTTTAATCCAGAAGAGAGTGCATGAATTTTGATCCCTTCAGCAGGAGGATTTAGTTGCATTTGGTAGCACAAGCACAAGCAATGAACCAGTTCTTAGATATTCCATGGGAAATTCATTTGCTAACCACTGAGAAGAGCCCTTTTCACTATGAATAAATGGTGAAACGCCCTCGGCAGCTGTGAGCTGTGCTCAGCCACGACACAAACCCACAGTGAGGTGCATGTCAGTTACAAGCTGATGGGGATGAGTAAGGGTTTACCTGACTGTGTGCCTCATTTATAAAGCTGAGGAGCAAATCTGAACCAAAACAGATTTTGAGCTGCTGGAAGGGTCTAAACTGAATGGATATTAACAGAGAAGGGCTGAGACAGGCTGAGGGCTCACCTCCCGAGCCAGGACCCCTCCCTGGTGAGCCTGTTCCTGGCACACCATGTGGCACGAGCCAAACTCACTTTGTTTGGCTGAACTGAGCAGCCAAAGGCTGTCCAGGCTCTGGCCTGAGCAATTCCAGCTGTGAGCTCACAGGGCTTTGGCCAGCGTCAGCCCGTGCTGACACAGCCCCCCCTGCGTGGATGCACATCTGGGCAGCTGCAGAGTGAACCAGAGTGAGGAACTGAGCTGGGTTAAAATTAACCATCTGCTTTTGACAGGTCCATTTCCAGCAGGATCAGTTCCCTGCTCCAGCCACCCCGCAGTTCAACAAGCACTTGTGCTGGGACAAGGGGGGCTTCAGGAGGCATCAGCGCAGGGGAGAGGTGAGAGGCTTCATCTGGCAGCAGCATCTGCCTGCACCGACTGAAAGCTCTCATGAAATCATGGCATGAGTGCCCCAGCCCCATTTCCAGCAGACCCTCAGTGGTCCTCAAGTGTTTTTCTGCCTCTCCTCTGCAAATGGCATGCAGAGCCCAGCTCATTTAGACACCATTCACATTCTTACTTGGAGCCCATAAATACCACTGTAACACCACTATACACAGGGGAGGAATGAACCTTGTCATACCTCTGATACAGACAGACCCTGCCTTAATTTTTCAAAGCTTTCACAATTTCTCTTTCACTTTCAAAAAGGTTATTTTCCACATTAAAATGCATTAACACCTCAAACTAGTGGGGGTACTTTCCACCTACCCTTTTTCCTCTATTTATTGCATGTCCTTTACTGACACAGCTATCTCTCTCCTGCCAAGCAACCGGCTCCATACGCATGGATGAGTCTTTGCAACTGAAAAAATAACTAGGCTGACGCAGCTTAGGTAGGAGAATCTGAGTGTGTGCATTCCTCCTGCGGCTGGCCCCGGGAAAAGGACACCCTGCCACTTCTAAACCTGGGAGGTCTTTGAGAGTCTGGCAGAACTCCCCTGGGAGGCCCATCATTAGCCATTTAAAAGTGGCTATAGTATAGGGCTGAATTGAAGCCGTGGACAAAGCCCCTGCAGAGCTATCTGTCAGGAAAGGCTCCCGATACTGGCAGGGGCTGTTAACAGTAACAATGATGACAATATAGTGGGGATTTTGAGGGGTGGGGACTTCAAAGAAACCCTAAAGAGGTATTTTTTCATTAAGAAGTAAGAAAGCAGCTGAGTATTGCTTTTGGCACTGCAGCTGAATATGAATGTTACTGCAGTAAGTCACAGATCAGCAACAGCATAAACTGACACCAATTTAAAGATGCATGGGCTGCTTTTCCTTGCTGCTCTCATCACATCGGGATCACATTACTTGGCCAAGGCAGCAGCTCTTGGACATCCCTCATGCTCATTACCTTGGGATCCTCCTGTGCTTACAAAGATCCTTACAATGCGTACTACGTGCCACTGCTGTGACAGTGCCTGCTACAGACAGTCCAGTGCCAGTGCCAGGTTAGTTCAGGGTTACAGCCTGGACCTGTTGGCCACCCTCAGGCTCCTCACCAGCTCAGACCAGGAGCAATCCCATGTCTCTGTTCAGGAATGACCATGGCTGGTAGGCAGGAAGGGTCAGCTGGGGGCTGTTGGTCAACAGAGACTTTGCATTGAAAATCCAAATCTGCGGCTGCACCAGGAAGAAAAGGAAAATGGTTATGAAGAAAGCAGGAGATGGTTTCCATGAAATCCTCCTGCTACAGCAAGTCCTTCTCCTATCCAGGAGAATTAATTAATCCCAGATCGATTTGGGTTGAAGGGACATGAAAGCTCATCCAGTTCCAACCCCTGCCATAGGCAGGGACACCTTCCACGGGCAGGGACACC
>JANRGW010004655.1:0-15001 GCA_024733675.1 Psilopsiagon aymara | reverse complement strand
TGGAGAAGAGAAGACTGCGTGGAGACCTCATAGCAGCCTTCCAGTATCTGAAGGGGGCCTATAAGGATGCTGGGGAGCAACTCTTCATTAGGCACAGTAGTGAGAGGACCAGGGGTAACAAGTTCAGACTTAAACAGGGGAAGTTTAGATTGGATATGAGGAAGAAATTATTTAGTGTAAGGGTGGTGAAGCACTGGAATAGGTTGCCCAGGAAAGTTGTGAATTCTCCATCACTGGCAGTGTTCAAGGCCAGGTTGGACATAGCCTTGGTGATATGGTTTAGTAGGAGCTGTCCCTGTCCATGGCAAGGGGGGTGGAGCTAGATGATCTCAAGGTCCTTTCCAACCCTAACAATTCTATGATTCTAAGAAGCAGCCCAGCAAGTATTTTCAAACATGTGTAACTGGTTTTGCATGAAACTAATGTGTGCTTTAAAGCTCAAGGAAGACTAAATATCTTTTATGCTTCTAGAAACTAATGGAAACCAAACATATATTTAGAATCACAGAATATTTCTTTCTTTTGCTGGATGAAGTCTCAAGTTCAGGAGAACATATTTCTGTTTTTCTGGCCCAGCAGAGAAGTGAAAAAGGATGTCACCACCTGGCAAACCTACAGCATAAGCCTTCGATATAACAAAAAATTTCATCATTCCAAATAGAGTTAAATAAGAAAAAAAAAAAATTTATTGCTTGTTTGCAGTTCCAAACTCAATTTAATTTGTGTCACAATGGAGGGAATAGAAAAAGTATCCATAAACTTCAGGTTTCAGTTCTAAAATACTTTTTAGTGCAGATCCATGGTTCTTTTGTTTTTGATTGTTTTAAACCACTTTATAGCCAGTAATCATACAGCCAAAAGTATGTAAGCACTATTTTGGTGAGAGTGGAATTAGGCTGTTTTCCCCTCCTCTCTGAAATACATTTCTTTTGAAAGGAAAATGGATTTTTTTGATCCACGTGTACACAAATATTTTTATTCTTTTGAAACACTTAAAAAAATTCATTAAAAACTCATATATGTGGATGTAAATATATACATAGGAACTATTGTCTAGTCCTTTTCAAGTTATGTATTGGCTGAATTCCCAAACATACTTATACTCTCAGAATACTGCAATTATTATAATCCTATTATGAGATGTCCACATAGACCCAGGCCAGGAACATTACAAATACAGTCAATTTGCAAAAAAATATAAAATCTAAGAAGCTACTCAACTCTAACCCCAATGCATAAATTTAAAAAAAAAGAAATACAAAGGATTTATAAAAGCAAATATTCTCTCAGTACATTCCCTGATTAAACAAGCTACTGTACTTTTTAAAACATTGTCATAAACCAACTTTTCCCTAATGGGCCTAACAGTATTCTAACACAACTACAAAATATAAATTCAAACAAAAAGGCAGATTTTAATCTCAAGCATCCATTATCCTGTTAGAATTTGAGTTTTGTCATTATTTGCTCTAGGTTTTCCTGTGCAAAAAGCAAACCTCTGAAGGGTGAGCTTTAGTTTGATGGAAGGCTGAACATCCGTGGAATAACACAAATTGAAGCCTTACCTTCCCAGACAAGAGATGTATGAAGAGGCAAAAAAAGTAAGCAAGAAAACCTGCCTGTAAACTAGGTCAAATGCAAAATGTTTGTGACAAGTATTCATTCCAGTGATTTAGTTCATAAAATAATATAGCTATCTTGTATGCACCACAGCTTGAAAACCAGAAAGAACACAAGAGTGGGTACTCATGATACATTTCATTTTCTTTAAATCTCATATAGAACAATATGCACTGAGTAGCTATTCTTATACTTTATAGTGCATTTATCACAGACGTATCCAAGTGTCAGATTTCTCTAGGCATAAATGTTAAATTCAGCTTTAATTAACTGTCCTTTAGTATAAGGCAGCTTCATATGATTAAAAAGAACATTTCTGTCAGTCACCCATGGCAGTTTGAGCCACATCCATACACACTGTCAAAGTTCAGAAGACTGAATTGTTACCATTTTCAAAACTATAGTGTCTGCCCTTAATTAAAGCCTTTGCATTTCAGTTTGTGATCAAAGGCCATGTTCACAGGGCACTTAAGTTTTCAAACAAATAATGCTAGATCCTTTTCTCAGTTACTCTAGATTTACCTCATCAAATTACCGGCAGTTTCCAATGACTTCCTATGACCTATTGCTGTTGGCTGCTTAAATGCACTATTCTATCACTGCTGTTACAGGATATGAGCATCTCACTATAACTATGTACACTCCATTTCAATAAAGCATAGGATGAGAGACTACTGAAAGTAGTCACTGAAAAATTTACTTATACTGTTTCAATATACCACCTTACACGAAGGCATTCACATTATCACCTCATCAGTATACAGCTGGCAGGGGTATAAGAACACATGCAGACAATTTTACTTTTATGTTACCTGGAGGTGATCTGGGACAGTGACCATCTGCACCTTTCTTTCTCCCAAAGCCCTTTTGCACAGAAAGTGAGCACTGAACTCTGCTAACCCAGTCACCACAACTCCACAGACAGCCACCATAGACAGTCAGTCCCCAGCCTCACCACCACTGCCTGCCAACCGTGCATCACCAACCATCAGTCAGCGAGTAACCACTTGTCTTGTAACTTTTCCATCACTGAATTTGTAGCTCCATGTGTATGTGCTGGATGAGCTGAAAATGTTGAAATTGTTACTAGATTCTGCAACAATATGGATCAGCTTTTATAGGATAGATCCCATTCCTGTACATGCAGCAAACTGATTTTTAAAAGAAGATAGTGATGAGACACTGTACACATTTACCCGCTATTTATTTTCATTATATAGATAAACAATTTGCTAAATAGTTCAATCAGCATAGCATAGTCAGCAAAGTAAAACACTTCAATCAATACTTTGCTGGATACCTGATTATTGGCTGGAGGACGAAGCCTATACAGTAATTTTCCAACCTTTAGCACATAATTATTTCTCAGAGTCCACATAAAACAAAAAAGAATTTTTTTTCACAATAGACATGCATCTGCTATCGCAGGGTTTATAGTTCCAATGGAAAGTTGCTATGCAGAGACACTTACAAATGTTAAAATTAAATTAAAGATGAAAACAAGTAAAAGGAACATAAGCTATATAAACTTCACTGTTATGCTTTTGCAGTAGTATAATACATATGTTTAATTATATAGTATATTATATAATAAACATCTATTTATATTAATAAAATATAAAATAAAAGGTGATAAGATATTGTATATATCTATAGTAAGGAAACTGGGACTTTCCCTACTATATGCATGCCCCTATTATCTGCTGTATACCAAGTGACATTTTCAGCTGTTTATTTATTTGAAAGGGTCAAATAGAAGGGCAGGCATATCTGCATATGGTTGGATAGTTTTTATAAGCCATGTCAGATCTTGACTCTCTTGCAGTGTGTGGAGTCAGAATAATTAATTTGTGCAGCACTGAGAGTATTTACTACCTCCAGGCACACTTTTCAAGAAATAATGTAGGCATAATATGAGCACAATAAAAAATATGAACTTCTCAGTCTCTAAGAATCATCATAAATCACTTTTCTTTACAAATTCTGCAACTGAGTATCTTTACCTTGTCTGTGTAGGCTGCACCTTTGCATGCTTTCTAGAGAAGAGCACCAACACATGGTACAAGATAAGCATTAAAAGATCTCCCTGGGCAAAGGCTGAGGTGAACAGAATTTAACAGCTTATGTAGGTGCATAACCAGGTGTTTGAATAAGAAGCAGAAAAACACAAAAGCCTTGAGTATTTCATTACAAACACAATTTTGTTTATTTTTACAGCTTGGGCATGTGATCAGAGTTGCCTCCAAAACCTCAGGAACTCTCTGTATTGACTGCATCACAAAGAACATGCCACTTTGCAACATCCAAATGGATGCTGAAAGAGATCAAGGGACAGAAAAATCCATATATTATGAGTGCTCAGAAAGTCAGACCAGATGCAGCAAGGCTTATTAACTCAGCGTAGTTGCCAGTCAGAGCAGAGTGGTACTACCTTGTACCATGCCTCTTAGACAGAATAATACTGATGGTATCTGTACAAGAGCCCACTGCATCTCAGATTCCAGGAGGAGGTTATGGTTTGGCCTGGCTGACCACTTATGCTGCTGACACTTGGTCTGCAAATTACCAAATAGGAGCTGACTGTACTGAAGATGTGCTAGGAGGAAAAAAGGCAGCTCCTGTTAACACACTTCCCCTGCAAAGCCCTAGGATCCCATACACAGCTTCTTTCCCCAGTATGCTCCAAAACTGAACACACAAAACTGAAAATCACACATTAACAACCTCTCTGTATCTAGGTCTATTCTCTTCCACAGCTGTTCATATGAGAAATACTAAATCCTTCAAGGTAAAACCCTAAGTTTTAATTTATCTCTTAGAATTGATGTAAACATGAAAAAGCTGTCAAATCTGCCCATATAAATAAATCTTTATTACATTCTCAGCCTATACAATGAAAAAAGAGAAGGAAGTAGCTGTTTATTTACCTTGTTAATGCAGTACACAGCATGAGCACTAGACTCAATGCTTATAATCTATTAGAAAGAGCTTTTCTTTTTTCTTCTGAGAAAGATCTGACAACTGTAAGGTTATGTGAGAGATTAAAAGGGGTAAAGAAAAATGGTCTTTATAAATTAAACATAATTAACATTTGAGTCTTATCATCATTAAAAATAGATGCTCTTCTGCTGCTAACAATTTGCTCTTTTTTGAAACTTGGGGTACAGATACTCTAGCAGCATCAGTTGCTGCATTACACCGCTTTACAGGGGGAAAAAACTGCTGTGTATTGCTGAACCCAGTTAGCTCTCAGTTAAGAGTTAATGTAGACCTCTCCTGAAAAGCATTCTTGCTCTGCATCATGAGATCATTGTCAACCCCCTGTGAACTGCTGCTAGCAAAAGATAAACTTTGCATTGTGGTTTCAGCACACAGTTTGCATGCAGGAAGAAACAGCTACAGGTGATGGTTCAAGCATTGCAGGGGTCCAAAACACCATTCATTCTCAGGTGCAACTGAGAACAGGACACAGCACACAGCGCTCAGCATTCATCATTTGCAATCATTATAATGACCACTGGTAGTAAAATAATGAAATACAGGATTTTTCCTCCATCTCTCAGTTTTTCTGAATAAAGCCCATGTGAAGAAGCCTTCTGCAGTCTTATTAGGGAAACTGAATATTCTAGACATTTCCTCAGGTAACATTTTTATATAACACTACATTACCTTTGAAATCTGTAGTCACTAAAGACAGCCAGTAGGCTGGTTGCTCTCCCCCTTGCTCCCATCATAATTTCTGGAAATCATCCCTTCAAAATCTGCAGCATTCTGGGAAAAAGCCACAAAACTTGAAGAGTAAAAATCCCCACCAAACTGCCTATGACGCCTACTCTTTGCTGCTTGCTTTCACTGTAAAATGAAAGTCACAGAAGACGTTGCTTCTGTCAGCAAGCTAATGATGGAGCACACCCAAGCTTTTTTGGCTATTCATTTATATGGGCCAGCCAATGAGGAGTTGTCACTTGCTCAAATCTGAATACCTCAGGCCAGTTACTACAATTCCACTATCCAAAGATCACTGAGACAGAGTCCACAATTCAAAAAAACCAGCCGTTAACTGCAGCCAGGGAACTCCAGATGTTCTGGCAACCTACATCCTAAAGAATACTCACTCCAGAATGATCAAGAAAATAGGGTGCAGAAATATATAGAGAGGCTTTTCTCTCATGCATTTTCTCCCCACCACCACCCCATTCCCCCACCCCATCTAGTTGTGCATATTGCTTGAGCAAAACACGACTGATCTGACAACTTTTCTCTGTCCATAGGAGCATCTTGATCACCTGAAGCAACAGACTATAACCCAAGTGTTTAAGCTGGAATTTCAAGGAAAAATGCCTTCTGAGACTGAAAGAATTCAGCACTGCTCACAGGGCCTGAGGCAGCTCGATAGGAGGAGGAAAAATTTTAAAAACCCATCTCATTTCCATATGAGTATCAGAGAACCTGTGCCAAAAGCCCATGCTAGAGAAGCCAAGGAAAGAACTTGTACTCTAACCACTTATTGCAGGGGAGATTTCAGAGGCTACAAGCCAAGGGTGATGAAAAGCACATCCAGTTGTCTGATAAGCAGCCAGTCAACACAGTCTCACTTCAGTATACGACACACAACATAAATTAAAGCAAATATTGCTGGACTGATGAAATGATGAGCTCAATGGCATTACAAAATTACCAGAACACAATCTTCCACACCAAAACTCGAATAAAAATTTCTCTACAAGTGTGACTATGTTGACATAATCAATTGAAAAGCCCATTTTTTTCTTCACTGAATAAAGTCTATTTTTGAGTATGCTAAAATCTGCTTTTCATAATTTGTATCTATTGCCATAAAAATCTTAGTAAATTCTTCAGAACTCTTACTATAAATTAAACATGACACCATTTACACTGATGAGGCAGTTACTTAAAAGAAGCAAAGTTTATATTTGCATTTAGCATAGGTATTCCAACACTCCCAGTTCCTCAACAGATTGCAACATTTATTCAAATGGCAGAAGCTTATTCACATTAAATACAGTAAAGAATCTTGCTGCCTTAACCAAACCCAGTCTTTTCAACACTATACAAAAATCTCCATCAGTCTACTGACTCGTAGGAGCAGCTGAAAATGAGAACTCAGAATTTAAATTGCTCTGCAGCTGGGGCAGGAATGTCCCCAGTACACACCTTCACCTAAGTTTTCCACAGAAGCTGGTATTACCCCTCTGCCTATACCTGAATGCATTGCCTACTGGGGCCCTTAAAGTCCCAAACTAACTTAAGGCAATTTGAATGAGCTATTTTTACATGGGGTACAGAACTGACAAAATATCAGTCTCCACAGAAGCAGCAAATTGTCATGAGATTATCCAGGAAGAAAGCTGAAGATTTTATCCTCTCCCTCTTCCTTTGTAAGGTAACTTTTTAACATAAGCACTTAAATTTTAAAGTGAACATTTTAAAGCGATTCTGCTCACCCAGACTCAAATTTTCATTTCCTACTGGGTGTCTCTCTTGGGAATTCCAGTATTGGATTTTTCCTGAAGTTACTGCTACATGCAGCTGCAAGCATAGCACCACCAGAAAGATCTTTGGTCATAGAACCATAGAATGTCTTGGGTTGGAAAAAACCTTGAGGATAATTCAGTTCCATCCCCCCTGCCATGGGCAAGGACACCTTCCACTAGAATAGGTTGCTCCAAGCCCTGTCCAATCTGGCCTTAAACACTGCCAAGAATAACCTATCCATCCATGTGAAGACTTAAAATGAGTAACATCATTTCCCTAAAGTCCGTGCCATGTTTATATGCAGCACCCATCCACCAGTACTCCAGATATCCCTAAGAGTTGTTGAGAAAAGCAGAGAAAGCTGCTCCAGCTCTACTGTATAAAAGAGCACACGTAGAATGCATATTTTCTGACTAACCCTACTCCCCTCAAAAATGGTCATAGAAGTTGGAAAAGTGATCAATAATCTGCTATTTTAATAAAAAGAAATATTAGCAACACAGGGCTCTAAGGACCTCTACATCATTTGCTCCAATATTTTACTGTCACAGGCACCACATCATAAAACCCCCTTCACACATTTTTGAACTACACCTTGAAATTATTTTTTCTCCCATCCTTGTGACTGGAAGGCCATTCCAAAAAATGATTGCTATAATAGTTCAGAGTAATTTTCTAATTCGCAGCCCAGCATTATTCATGGAGAGTTTATACTCATTTGCTCTTCTGCCAATGTGGTCTTTTAGCGAAGTAATTATTTTCTGTTCCTCATCCTGGTCTCCTGATGTATTCACAGGAAAGTAATCATATGCTCTCTCATACTTCATTTTGTTAGGATAATTAGCCAAGCTTTTCCAATACACTGTCACACAACAGGCTCTCCATTCCTCAGATTAGCTGATCTGTTCCAGTCCTAATTCAACTTTCTTGAATGTGAATGATCACATTACTGACAGCTTTCTAGAAAAGGCCTAACTCAGGTGTATTGAACATAATTCCCTGGATTCATCCATGAATCATGCTTGCCTCTCTCTGCTACATTACATCAGCCACTCAGTCTCACTTTGATCAACTCATTTACCTGTGTTGTCCTTCATGTAATTTGTTTCTAGTGCTTGAAGCCTTAATTTATCCAAAAAGTTCACGTTAGTGGAATATATATATTTTTGTCTTGTGTGTATATATATATATATGCACTTGGAGGCTACTGCTTTTTCATCTCATTTCTTTTGTTCCAGACTGAGTGTCTTGAAGTAGCTCCATGGGTAAAGAATTCTCTCAGCTGGCAATCCCTTTTCCCTTAAGAGATCAGAAGCTTTCTTCACACACCAAATTTTTCTTTAAGTGGAAGCTTTCCAGAAAAGCAAGGAAAATAAGAGTTACCAATAAGGTTTTCTCTTTTGTTCTTATGGCAGTTTGAGATAAAGTTTTAAAAACAGTGGAGGCTAAGGGCTGGTGGCAATATTTCCTAACAGATGCTAATTTGCTTCTACTTTGGGCATATCTGGTTAAAACTGCTCATCAGATATACTATGGTAGAAGGCATAAATATAGGTTAGACAATGAGAGGGACTACCTATAATTTTGTGGAGCTTGTTATGAGGTCTATTTTTTTTTTGCCTTAGTAGACAGGATCTATCTATTAGCAAAAAGCCAGTTTAGCAAAGTTATAGCTGTACTTCCATAGACAGTGGCCCTCTCAACCTGTAGAACTGCAGTACTGTCATGAGAATGACTATTGTGCCCAGAGTTCCCACATACTTCATCCGCATTGTTAGCAATCCAGGATTGAGAGGTGCAAGGAATTTTCTCACAGGAACCTACGAAAGTTCCTGGGAAAATAAACATTCCCAACAATCCAAACATTCCCAGCTATCCAACTATAAACATTTCCAAAACTATCCACAATGAAAAAAATGTTGTTTGCATATATTTTTTTTGGGGGGGTGGGGTGGTTGATGTTTTTTTTTGGGGTTTTTTTTTTTGTTTTTTTTTTTTTTAATTTGAGAAAGCATTTCAGTATGGGACTACACCAATTAAACCTGCGTAACTGGAATCGAGTTCTTAAATGGATAAATACTCCAGCAAATAACCTACTGCTCAGCCATCTTTAAACAAACAGTCTTTGATAGTGTTCTGACCTCTGCACAACCCCTCTCTCTCTTCTGAGATTGGAACTGAAAGGGGGGTTGTATATTTAGCTATTAAAGAAATTCACTGCTGGTTTCAGAAGCTATTTCAAGATAGATATCTCTCTCACAATCAAAATTAGTTTCTGCTTTAAAGGCAAGAAGTAGGTGTCACTGGATGCAGTTATCACCGTGGGCCTATTTACACTGCAGCAACCTAAACATAGTTTTGTACTTCCAAGACAAGGCAAAAAGCCGACTTCACTCAGTTCCTTTACTTCTCAATGCAAAGCTGTAAGAGAGACAACTTAATGTTAAAAGCATTTCACTGTTTTATCAGTGAAATTAGTCACTTGTGCATAAAATGCACATGATTTTGATCTCAAAACCATTTTACAGAAAGACTTGCTTTCCTCATTTGAGTACAGGTCACAGTGCTTGACTACCATATTCAGATAAATCCTTTTTTTCCCCACACTACATTATCATCTTTCTTCTTTTATGCATAACTGCAATCTGCAAGGCATAATCCTTTTCTATAAGCACAATCGAGGTCTTGCAGAGTTCGAAGCAAGTAAGCTATGAGCAGCCTACTTTCAGACTGCTAAGCAGGGTCAAGAAAGCTGCTAGTCATGGCTGCCCATGGTAAGGAATTAAATTCTGACTTTATGAACCATGAAGTATGAATAAAGACAGTAGGTAAATATTGTGAATTAATTGTTTGTTTCTTTCACAACTTACATAACTACATTAACTTACATACTGATGATGCAAAAAGATCCTAATGCTCAGAGTAAACACCAAACAGATTTAAATATTTTCACTACTTAAAAAAAAGAAGATTCACTTTTTTTCTGAAACTGCAAAGTGGTAATTTTCCAGGATTGTTTCAAACATGCGTTATCAGCAAAGAAACAGAAGATATTAGGAACAGTATTCTTAGCAAAGATGTTTAAGACTGAAATTTGATCACGCTTCTATTTCTAGAAATCATTTATACGTTCTTTCTTGCTTTCAAGTTGCAAATTCTTATTCAGAAATTCAGCAAAATAATGCTTTCCGGGAAAGAAGATGGCTATTATTAGACAAGCTGAAATGAGATGGAAAGAGATGGACATCTTTGTTTTTTGCGCATGAAATCTCTTTCAGGAACTCAAAAAAGCTTATCCTCCTCAAAGCTTGTTTCCTCCAACATATCTGCTTGTCTAACAAAATGCCACCAACTCCATTCTCAGCCACTAGACATTTTCTGTGATAGGAGAGATATCCATATGTCAGCCACAACACTACAGCTTATTAAAGGAAGCTGCCTCAACCAGGAGACAGGAAAGCTATAGCACAAATGCTGGTGACAGCTCTCCTCCCTTTCATATTTTACATGCTGCTCCTTCTCTTCTGATGTGCAGTATAATTTTTCAATGTTGCATCCTTTGCTGCTTCCATGAGAGCTCTGCTAAGACGACAGCACTTGCTGCCTCACCCTTTACCTCCTCACCAAATGCCATGAAATACCATAGGGTGCAGAGATTTACAGTCAGTGTCATAACTCAATGTCCTGGGTTTGGCAGCAGCAGTCGTTTTTCTCCTTCTTGGTAGCCAGTGTGGAGCTGTGTTTTTTTTTTTTTTTCTTTGGACTTTCGGCTTGTGAGCAGTATTGATAACACCAAGGACACTCAAGATACACTCAAATTGGCATCAGGAATGGGAACTGCAAATTTTACACAGGCATGCATTTCCATGCCACCAAACAGCAACTCATTTTAAAAATTACTCTGTCAGTAAACATCTTGAGCTAGTCTTCCAAAAACCATTAAAAGTCAAGTTGGTTTGAGGAGGTATATAAGATTCTATTTACCTTTGGTCCAGGTCTAGGGAAAGTAGCTTATGGAAGATACCTGTATTTTAAATCATTAGCAGTTCGCAGAGAGATCAAAATTGGTATTAGAATTTCACAAGAAAGTCTGCCCTACAAAGGGGATAAAAGCACATTTTAGCATTAATGATTTTACGTGATGTAGATTAGATGACAAAGATTTGATTTCTGTCTAAATAAATCAAAGGAACAGATCTTGCCATAGAGGACGTAACTTTGTATAATTTTCAATGGCTGACTACAGTCACTGGAACATCTTGAGAAGGACTTTCGAAAACAAGTAGGAGATTCTATGTACTTAATAAGCAACACATAGGCTATGTTTCCAAAGCTGTCATTAGCTTTACATATCAAGATTATTTAAATTCATCAGCTTCACAGGAACAGCACCAGTTTCACTCAAGCACAAGTAATACAACAAATAATACAGAAAAGCTTAGCAAATAGAGGCTTTAGCAAAGTGAAGTGGCGTCCGTTTTCGTTTTAAGCTAGTACAGAGCAGCCTACGATTTCTCCTCACTCCTTCCCCCTGACAGAGGGAATAATTATTTGTAAAAGAAAATCATTTTAATACCAGATGTATTGTATGAATAGTAGTTATACATGTAAAAATATGGTAATCTCTTCAGCTTGAGGATAGGTTGCGATACAGTGCTCTGATAATTGCACAGCATCCTATATGCTGACAGGATGGTGGTAGTTCTAGAAAATTAATGTTTAGAGGCTTCCCCCTTCCACATATCATATCTAAAAGTGAAAAAGATATATGCAACAGAGAACAGCCTATATGTGAAATAATGCCATACTCATAGAGAATCTTCCAACTCATGCCATAAATTCTCCATAAATTGTTGCAGACCCTCTACATCCAATATGATTATTATAGCAGCTGCGTGAACTCAGCATCTTGCAAATGGACAGAAATCAGAAGAAATTCAAGACACCACTGGACAAAATGCATACACCTTTAATTCTAGCATGCATTTTGTGTTGGGTCTGCCTGAGATGGAGTTAATTTTCCTGATAGAAGCCCTCATATTGCTGTACTTTGTACTGCTAAATAAAAAAGTGGTGATAAGCCACTAGTGCCCTGGCATCCTGGCTGCTTCTCCAGCATCCCCCCTCACCCACAGACTGAGGGTGCACAAGATCACGGGAAAGGACACAGCCAGGATAGCTGACCCAAACTGACCAAAGGGATTTCAGATCATATAATATCTGCTCAGCAAAAAAAGTTAAAGAAAGGAGGAGGAAGAGGGTGCATTCATTATTTATGATGTTTATCTTCTGGAGCAACCACTACACACACTGAAGCCTTGCTTCCCAGGAAGTGGCTGGACATTGCCTGCTGATGGGAAATAGAGAATAAAATCTTTGTTTTCCTCTGCTTCCACAAATGACATTTCCCTTTGTTTTATTAAACTGCCTTTATCTGGACCCAAGAGGTTTTTTCTCATCTTATTTCCCATCCCCTGCCTCCCACCCTGCTGAGGAGGGGAGTGACAGTGTGGCTTGGTGGGCACCTGATGTCCAGCCATGGTCAACCCACTACACATTTCAAGACATGAACTAATCTAGCACGAATATCAAGGCTCACGTGCCTAGTTTTCTAATAAACCCCATACAATTTCCAGTTTTAAAAAAGCCACATCCAGCAGCTGAATTGTAGAATTTCATTTAGAAGCAAACCCCAAAAATAAAACCCCAGATGCCAAAACCACCATCAAACACCCTCTTCTTCCCATTTTTGACTTTCATTTCTTCACCTTTCTGCAGGTGAGCAGCCAGGATGCTTATCCAGAGCAATAACAGCCACAGTTACAAATGACAAAAAAGAACAAGAGAATGCAATGAGGACAATGAATACTGAAGGTATTGGGATGAACTCCTGCTTAACATCTGTAATTTACCTGATCTATGAATAGAGCAAATATGAAGAGGATAACACAGTTTACAAGCAAGTGGATACATAGAAAACTAAATTTAATATCAATCATGTTAGAGCAGTCATAAGAATTGTGTGTCATACCTGCTTTTCTAGCATCAGCCACTTGAAATGCATATGTATGCATGGAACAAGCTTATTTGGATATTACGAACTTAATCAGTCTCACCAAATGATATGGTATTTTTGAATAACACTCCATTTTATCTATTGTTCTCATGTCAGATCATTTCACATTACTGATTAGATGCAAGAACAGTTAATTGCATTGTATTATGGGTTGCATTAAATATTGTATTAGTCAGTACCTTTTTCCCAACAATTTCCAAAATAAGTTTTTAACTGAAGACCACAAAGAAGTCTGAAGATAAGATAGGTAAAATTACCAGAGAAACAGGCTACAAAAAGCTATTTGTATTCCAAATTCACATGGAGGAACATGAGAAATGGGATAAGGAGAAGAGGAGATAAAGTTCCTGATTCAGGAAAGCATTCAATTTTGAGGCATTTCAGCAGCTGTCGAAATACTATTGATATCCCAAATGAAAACAAAGGAGAACTTAAAAGTAATTAAAAAGGAAATTTTCAGTTTTACGGGCAACTGATTAAAGAAAATAGTTCCTTAATGATAGATGATACTTTATGAGAATATACATGGTATACTGGAAAGAGTGTATTACTTAAGAGAAGGAGGAGACATTTGATGAACCTGATTTGAAACTGTCAATATAATAGGTTATTAATCGTTCTCACATGTATTTCCCAACTTTAGTGATTATTTTTCACAGCACTAGTATCATCAGACTGCGTGAAATGAAGACTGAAACTTTTCCCTGATCTTAAAATCTCCCATAAAGCATGCCTTGATTTATTCCTTCATTTATACATACTTAATATCTCAAAAGAAAGAATAAAAGGGGTCAAAATGCTTTGCAGTATTTGACTAACAGAACTTTATTACATGGAAAAATATTTTAAAAATCTAATGGGTTAAGAATTTAACTAAAACAGCCCTCAGGAAAAAAAAAATATATATATTTCACATAAAATAGGTGAAAGTGTACAAATTGGTTACCTATATGCCTTCAAGGCACAATCTAAAAGAAGCTGATTTTTTTCTATTGCATTCTGTGACTTCATGAAGTCACTCTGCTCAGTTTAAAGCACTAAGAGATCTGGAAATAATACCTAATCTAACACTGTTGCAAGAACCTTAAGTCCAAAATAGCCAACATAAGCATCATCACAGAGCAGTGATCACTTTATTAAATTCCGCATCTCTTGTTTTTAAAAAGATGAGAGTGAAATGAACTTAATATTAATGACCTTCAGATCACCATTCCCTGTGAAAATTAAAACGTAGCTGGACATATTTGAAAAGGCACATTTAAAAATAATAGCTGAGTATTCTTTTACAAGGAAAGGCTGGCATTGATTCAAATTGCACATAAGGCTCCAGCTCAAGACAATATTTGGATTAACAAAGTGTGTATGACAGGTTGGATTTAAACACTGCAGATCAAAATTCTTATCCTCCTACACAGAGATCATGGTACAGAAAGTTAGTGAATTATGCTTTACTCTCAACACCACCAGCACTCCACAAACCTGTGAGCAATCTGCAACTGCATGTATCTCGAGAGGAAGAGTTTAAGGGCATATGAAGGTTCACAAAAATAAAAAGAAAACACCTCAAGATAGCTCTGAGTTAATGGCACTTGTCTTCTTCCTTGTATACAAGAGAAGAAACCAAGACCTCTTGTCTTTGGTTCAGCAGTAGCAGTTGCTACTCCTTCTTGGTAGCTGGTGCAGACTGTGTTTTTGACTTTCAGCCTGGGAACAGCACTGATAACTCTTATGTTTTCAGTTACTGCTTAGAATGTTTGGTCTGACCAAGGACTTTCTGAGTCTCATGCTCTGCCAGGGAGGAGGGGAAGC
>JANRGW010004654.1:0-35603 GCA_024733675.1 Psilopsiagon aymara | reverse complement strand
CTCTTCTCCAGGCTGAACAGCCCCAACTTTCTCAGCCTGTCTTCATACGGGAGGTGCTCCAGTCCCCTGATCATCCTTGTGGCCCTTCCCAACAGTTCAGTGTCCTTTTATGTTGAGGACACCAGAACTCCACGTAATACTCCGAGTGAAGTCTCACAAGAGCAGAGGGGCAGGATCACCTCCTCGACCTGCTGGTCATGCTCCTTTTGATTCAGTCCAGAAATTCTTTGCTGCTATTTCATGATATGTATTGTGAAGCAGAAGGGGTCTGTTTTCCTACTCCGCTGACTCCCATGGTATCATTTGCACACCATGAAGTGGAAGGTTGTTGCCTATGAAGGACTATCCAAGTGCCAGAGATGTCCTCAGTGGACTACAAATTTTGTAACTGCATCACCTGGAAAACACTTTTGACTGTCTAACTTGGGGTGATTTAGCTGAACCTGAGATTTCTTTGGTTAAATGAATACATGATGGAGAAAACCTGTAGTGATTATTGCATGATGGATAACAGGGAAAAGTTTTTATGTTTATGTTAGTTGAGAGCAGTTAATTTGGTGAAATGCAATCTCCTTTGCCACCCTTCTCTCACCTTGTTTGCTTCATCTGAGTATATGTATAATTGTTACAGTTTTGCTGCTCCACGTCTTTCATCATTGGAACTGGGGTGGTAGGAAATCCAGCTGAGGCACTGTTGTTATTTTTGTTCATCATACAGAGTTTATATTTTAAAAATAAATAAAGCTATTTTTGTAAAAGGGCAACAACGCGTGTGAACATAATGTAGAAAAATCACAGAGGAGACATCAAATCCTTAAATGTTAAATAATTTACTTTACAAATTAGGAGAGTTATGCCAATTCCCATCCTATTTGGGACCTTTCTGCAGTGAGACTTTTGAAGACTAGGATGAGTGTTTCACAATAGACTGGCAGTAGTCAACAGTATATATTTCTGCTTTAGTATTTTTCTTTTTTTGCAGATACAGAAGAAACTTTTCCTGCGTGTTCTTGAGATTAATTTCTGCTCTATTCCAGAATAATGTATTAGACCTTAGAGCAAGAAAAGAACATGATGATCCATGCTGACCTCCAGTGAGGCCAACCGTTCCTGTATCTACCCCAGCATCTACTGTCTGAAATAAAACAACTTGTGATTTTTTGTTTTTTCTAAGTGACAAATTAAGTGCATTAGAAGCAAATGAACACATTAATTTGTTAAGATGTGTTGGCTCCATGTCAGATACAAAAAGTGTTCGAAAATATTATTTCTTTTTTTTCCCTGATCATTTTCATACTGAGTAGTAAACATGTTACTGTGGACTGAATGAAACTTAAACTAAATGTTTGACGTATCTTAGTCATAGCAAAAGTAAGAAGGGCACTATAAGCAGCTGAAAGCCTGAGAGCCTCTGCTCCCCAAAATTCTGCCCTTTGGCCTAACATAGAGGTTTTACGTTGAGGCAGAAGAGATATACCGTGTTGTCTGATAACCATTCCTGGGATGGGAAGATGGTATGTTGAAAACACGAGCGGTCAAAGGAAGAGCATTAGGAAACCAAGTACAAAATCAGAACAAATACTAGGAACAAGATCGGTGGAGAAAAATTGTGGCTGAGGAGTTGTTCAGGCTGTGTTGGCAGGATAGGGCTGGAAACCATTACCAAAGACACTGTCTTTTCATTGATTGTGTTGTGTGGAAGGGACATTGCATGCTTTTTGTAAGATGGTTGGGCTTTATCAGTCAAATGCTCAGTGTCATTGTGGTTTCCTTTTCTGACACAATCTGCAAAAGTAGGATTTTTGCTTTATGAGTCAGAAATGCATAAATGCTTATATGTACTACATACACATCTGTGAGCATGCATGAAATTTACATTTTTTGGTACAGCAAATTAACAAGATGGAGTTAGTAGTGAAGGTCAAAATCTAATAAGGTTATCTGCTTCAGCATAAGGTGTTTCATTTCAGTACTAAAATTGTAAAGCAGGGCTAGGCTTGTAAGCCAGTACACATGAAAAAATAATGAATACATTTTGTACTGATTGGCAGAGTTCATCTTCCTCAGATTACTTTGGCTCCAAAAATAAAATATCTATGGACCTAGTTCTAAAAATATACAGGATCAGGTAATACCTTACTTCTGATTTCTTTTGTAGTGTCCTGGTTGCAGCTAGGATAGAGTTAATTTTCTTCCTAGTAGTTGTGGTTTGGATTTGGTATGACATTGATGTTGATAACACACCAATATTTTAGTTGTTGCTAAGTAGTGCTTACCCTGGTCAAGGACATTTAACTCTCTCATGCTCTGCTAGTGAGGAGGGGCAAAAGAAGCCACTAGGAAGCAGAGAAAGGACACCTCACCCAAACTAGCCAAAGGGGTATTCTGTACCACAGCACATCATGCCCAGTATAGAAACCTGGGAGGTACCCAGAAGGGACAGATCGCTGCTCAGGTCAGGCTGGGTGTCAGTCAGTGGGTGATGAGCAACTGTATTGTGCATCAATTGTCTTTCTTGGGATTTATCCCTCTCTCTCTTTTTCGTTTTATTGTTTCCCCCCCCCCCCCTTTTTTCTTTTTTTATTTGAATTATTAAACCTACCTTATCTCAACCCACGGGTTTTACCTCTTTCCAATTCTCCTCCCATCCCACCATGACAGGGAGGGGAGGGGATTGAGAGAGTGGCTGTGTGGTACTTAGTTGTCACCTGGGGTTAAACCATGACAAGTTCAGACTTTGAAATGCTATCACTTGCTGCTGGCAAATATTTATTGGCAGGGAACAGTGCTATTGTGAAATGATGCAGACTGAAAAAAGAAATCACCTGCTTGTCCTAGGATGAGTGCCATTGTTGTCTGACAGAAATATCAGGCTGGTCTCCCAGCCTCTGAATAAGATGCAGATGTTTCCAATGGGAGAGGAATTTATCTATATAGCATAAGGGATGATGTAGCAAGAGGTGACAGTATTTTGCATGTGACTTCTTCTTTTGTCCAAATATAGGACTTTTTTTTTTCCTTTTCTCTGAAGGCAAACCCACAATCTGGTAAATATTAGAAGATTGCTCATGTACTGGAAAAGATTCAGGGCAGCTGTTTGCTTTGGCTGATTCAATTTTAAAATTAATATTCCTAACAAAATAATAGAAAAATACATGTCGAATATTGCACCTATGGTTGGTATTTATGGTACAGTGCACTATGTTCTCATTAACGTTATCATCATCACAGTAGCTGGGCATCTAGTCAAAACAATGTATGCTTTCAAATAACTAGTCTTGTGCCTGGAATATTTCAGCAATCTTTGCTTTTTTTTTTTTTTTTTTTTGCTTGGGCATTAGCTTTGTGAACTGGGTCCAATATTTGAATCCAATTGCTGGATTATTGCCTTCCCAGTTATTGCCCACAGTCTTTTCTGCACAATCCTGTTTTATGCCTATATTAGAACTGGGCTGCAGTTAATCTTCCAGGGTGGACTTACTGAAAAGAAAAATTGAGCAGATTGATGGTTTCCCCTTTTTTAGTCTTTGCGTCCTTTTGAATCCCAGCTTGAAGGTGAGAGAGCAAATGCAAAATATGCATCAGTTTATGATAAATGTGGTCCTCATAAAATGAAATACTGCAACCTGTAGAGAGGAGATAGAGGTAATCTCTTGCAGTCTTTAAATGCCCCTACCCTGCTTCAGCAAGCTGCTACCAATAGCCAGTTTGTTCTATAGGATATTTGCTAGATGCTTTTTATTCCCTCTGTGAACAACCAATTCCTATCCTCCATGGGTGTGAGAAGGTTTATGGGCCTTGCCTTGTCACCTTGCCTCCCCTTTGAACTTGGCTCCTCAGATGAAATCTAGACCTTCTTTTAGACCTCATTCCTTTCATATTTGTTTAATTTCATGCTGGATTGACTGTCTTCCTGCTCTGGGTTTTGCTTTGATGTTTCTCATAATTCCTTAATTTAATGCATTTTAATGTATCTCTCCATGTTTCTTTCCTGTGTATATAATGTCAAATAGAGAAAAAAATCCAGGATGATATAAAGAAAAGCTTTATGAGCATTAGCACAGGGACAGTTCTGTTATTTCTGAGCAAAGGCCACAAATGAGTTATTCAGGACATGATAAATGGAGGGGAGACTGTTGTAAGAAACTTCTTTATCATGCTTAGCCCACATAAATCACTGTATGGATAGAGGAATACTTCCAAGAATTTTAAATTCTTATTGTGACTAGAATAAATTAAAAATATAAATGTAAGTTTATTAGAACAATCAAATTGATTTAACAAGTTGGTGTTTTTTAGAGTGTTTTAGGTATGATGGAGTCTTACCAAAGCAAGACAGACTCTAGGGGGTGCTTGACTAGACAGGATTGCTGGCTGACTCCTCTGAGGACCACATCTCCAACTCCAGTGTGGTTTGTCTGTTATGAAGCCGTCAACTCCTGAGTCCTCAGACCTGAGGCAGGAGGTGCTGTAATTAAGGACTACCCTGAAGTCAAGAGTTTTTGTCCCTTTTCTCACCAGTCCTCTCATTCTCCACCTTTGTTCTGGAGCCCTTACTGCAACCTGATTTGGCATACTGTCATTGCATCTGTAGTGGCAGTGTTTATTTTGCTGAGCAAAAAGAGGAATCAAAGAGCATTTGTATTTTTGGCAGAGCAATATTTCTAGGTCAGGGTTGATTTATAATGTCTTTTATGAGGGTCCAGTTCAGTCAAGAGAGAAAATAAATGCACTTGAAGCAAGCTGGCAAGACCCACAAAGGCTTGGTGAGCCAGTGAGCACGATTTTTGTCAGCTCTAACAGGGCCTCCTTCATGTTGTTCAGCCTGGATCACAGGCATACTTTGCCCCTTTGCTCCAAGGTCCCCTGGGAGCTGTGATCAACCATACATATTGCCTCTGCCTCGAGTGCCTACTCTTTCCAAGACTAAATTATTTAGCTTGATGCAGTTTGAGCTTGGAAAACTTCTCCAGTAGTATAAAGGACCACATTTCAGTCCTGAAGAGATGCCAGCAGTCAGACTTGGTGATGAACTTGTTTTTAAGAGAGCGATTACTCTTCCCGCTTTTCACTACACTGAGTCTGGGTTGTCTAATGCCTCCAACCATAAAATTTTTGATCTCTGAAGTGGAGGAAAAATAACATCTTTTTTTCTGAGACACTGATTCAAAATCAGCAGCTCATTTGAACCTCACTGGCGATCTGGAATGTTGAGAGAATGGAGGGATTAATTGTACTTATGGGGATGGGATATATTTGACCATAATTGTGACATAATCCTTAAAAGGAAATGAAAAAGCTGTGCACAGTTCTAATTTCTAATGTCAAATTTTTCACTTCTGATAGTGGGTCTAAGTAATCTGTTGCACTTCAGGAGTAAGATCTTGGGTTTATAGCGCCTAATTATGTACGCAGTTCAGTAGCTGTCAAAGTACAAATAAGTCTTCAGGAATTAGAGAAGGAATAAAGAAAAAACAGAAACAGCTTTTGAAGCAGTTGTCTGATCCATCCTTGCCTCCTCTGGTTTGCCAGGGAGCAGCCTCAGGGACCACAAGCTGCATTCATTTCAGGTAAAACTTATGCAGAAAATGCAGTTCAGAAGCACTCCTACTGTGATGAGCTTCTCTCCAGTGTCTCCAGGTACTGGGGACCTGATACTGGGCCAGGCTAGACATTTGGTCTGTTCTGGTTGTGTGAAGGATATCAGGATCTTAATTTTAATAGAGACATTACATACTATTGTAAGAGACTTACTGAAAAATAAGAGTGGCATATTGGTTTTGGGTCATTTGAGAACTAAGTACCTTTCCAGGAACTATTGTTGCATCCCTTTCTGAATGTAACAGAGAAGAACATCCATTCTGTTGATAAAACAGTTCACATCCTGTATTAAGAACAAGCTTATCTCTCTCACGAAAATTAGATTTACTGTTGCTGTTAGTGAAAGACTGAGAATGAAATCCCCTGGCTGAGTTCCTCTCCAACTAGGTCCATCTTTGAAATTCCACTTCTAACCTTTTCATTTCAGAGAGTGTTTTCTGCTTCCAGGTGATACTCCATCTTAGTTCATTCTATGCAACATAACTTGAATATATTATTGTAGCTAATTGCCACCAGCTGTATATGAGCCACAGTATGTTTTTCTTCCACATATCATAACAGCAACTGAATTCTGGCTACTTGAAATCTGTTAAAGAGCAAACACCTAACTCAGACTCTTCTGGTTACTTTCTGGAAGTCCCTATCTCTTTCTGCCGACTCCACACGCTACTTAGAATCACATGGTCACAAAGTGGTTTGGGTAGGAAGAACCTTCAGAGATTATTTAGTTCCAGTGCCCCTGCCGTGGGCAGGGACAGCTTCCACTAGACCAGGTTGCTCAAAGTCCTGTCCAACCTGGCTGTGAACACTGCCAGGGCTGGAGCATCATCCAAAGCTTGTCTGTGCAACCTGTTCCAGTGTCTTGGCACCGTCATCATAAAAAAATTCTTCTTTATATCAAATCTAAACCTACCCTCTTTCCATTTAAAATGTTGCCACTTGTTCTACTACTACAGGCGTTGGCAAAAAGTCTCTCTCTGTCTTTCTTATAAGCCCCTTATATATAAAGACTTCAACAAGGTCTCCCTTGACTTTCTCTGTTGTTCTCAGGCTGAACAAGTCCAACCCTCTCAGCTTGTCTTCACAGGAGAGGTGCTCCAGCCCTCTGATCATTTCTATGGCTCTCCTCTGGACCTGTTCCAACAGGTTAATGTCTTTCTTGTGCTGGGGACCCTCTGGGTACTGCTGAGTGCAGTACTCCAGGTGGGGTCTCATAAGAGTGAAGTAGAGGGGAAAAGCAGAGTAGACTGGTAAACTTGTCTATATCAGAACTAGCCTGGAGCGGGCCATAAAGTTGCCTGGAGAGCAAAACTTGAGGACAGTTAAGAATGGAAGCATTTCAGGTTGCCAGCAATTTCTTTATGCATAACAGCTTTTCAGTCCAAGGCATCTTTTTGGTGCAGTGCCCAATCCATGTGCCGTGAGCCTGAAGGAGGGTGTTAGCATCAGAAGGTGAGCAACAGTTTGAAATATAAGGGAGTAGGTACAGACTCACAGAATATTTGTGTAGCCCTGATTGCTTCAGTAGTCAAAGAAGTGGACATTTTAAAACAGACAAATAGAGAAAGACTTGAGAGAGGATTTTGGCTTCATGTTCTCAAGCAGTCTTTCCTTCTCATCCAGATATCCTAATGAATTGCCTGCAATGGCCCTGCCTACATGAGCAGTGAGGTTTTTCAGGGGCTGGTACTGTTCATCTCAAGATCATAAGCTCTAGTTCACTAGTGAGTCAAACTTGATTTTTTTAATATAAAGGTGCTCAATTTCCAGATGAACACCAGTGATTAGTAACTAACATGCATAAGCCTGTGTAGAAGGAAGGACACTGATTGGGTGGTGAGCTGTCACTTCTCTCTCTCCCTTCTCTCTCTTCACTTCTCTCCTTTACGTTCAGGCTTTGGCTGCAGTCCCTGGAACCAGCTGCTATCAGACTGTGAAAGATCATCTTCTAATGCCAGCAGCAGCATCTGGATGCCTGGCACAGCTCTTCGAGCAGTTGTCTTGATTTCTATTGCGGTCAGCATGCAGCTGGAATTTTTATCCTGCCTGGATGCTTTTTCTCTTTGGCTCACCTTGGAACTTATGTGTTCCATCCCATGGGGGAAACAGGACTCTTTGTAGTTACTTCTCAGTACTTGTGTAGAGGATCCTTGTAGCTGATATGCAGGGGGAATTCCCTTCTGCCTTTGTGTTTGGATGTATATCTTGTAGGAGAAGCACACTGAAACTGAATTCTCACTCTGAAGCTGTTGCACACTTGCGGAATAAGTGCTAGGACTGTAAGTACAAAAGGAGTAATTTTTTTAGAGGTGGTTGCAAATCTTTTAAAAATAAATTTTGTATCAAAAAAATTATACAAGCTGAAACTTTTTGCAATGTATGGGTTTTTTTTAAATGGAGTTTCAGCAAGTATCTTTATGGAACCTAAAGCAGGATTTCTGCTAGCAAATAGAGATATGAAAGCGAAAAAAAAAAACCAAATCAATGAGCTACTAGTAACAGACCTCTCCCTCCTTTTTGCATGGGTATGAGGGAGCCAGGTTCAGTTTCCTGCTCTACCTCATACAGTGCTGTGACAATGTGGCTGCAAATTTGGAGTGTTTCCCATTACAGCCTTTTAGTAGGCTAGCTGAGGTGTTAGTCTCATAGCCTGCTGGCTAGCATGTGTGAGAGGCGAGGAACTACAGCTGAGTCCAGGTCTTCTGTGAACCAGGAGTGAATTCAGGAGAGGAAGGAAGAGGTGCCTACCCCCAGAATGTTAGAAAGAACTATGTTTTGTCACACTGTGGGGCAAAACTAGGTATCAGTGCTGCATTTATTATGTTTTAAAGTGTCATGTTTGTGCTGTACCTAACCACTCATTCTCTTTTTGTGCTTACTTGCTTACTGTGCATGGATGTGAGACATCTGGGGTGCAGGTTTCATCATCCTAGGAGTACGCCTCCACTGTCCCTTGCTGTGCTGTGACAGATCCCCTTCCTTGCCTGGCAGTCATTTCCTCGGGCTGCAAGCAAACACGCACCCCACTGCAGGAGAAGCCAGAGGATTGCTACCAAGTTAGGAGACGGGGTTTCTGGCTGGGTCAGCAGAGATACTGTGAAAATGAGAAAGACAACTTTCAGACCCGCCAGCTGCTCGTTTCTGGAGCAACGACTATTTCAGGGGATGCAATAAAAGCCAGTATAAGTTTTAGGGTTGGCTGGGGCTTCCTTTACTTAGGCTGGGTGGCTGTCACTTTTGGTGCCTTTGGACAACTTTTTTTAGAAGAAAAACCTGCATTTCATTGTGTCCAAAAATGTGATCACCAGACTTCATGAGGAGAGTCCTTTATGGGAAAGCACAAAGCAGCATGTTGGCATTTGCAGTGTGGCCACTGCTGTGCTTATAGCTGCTGCCACAGTATGAGCTGCGGTTCAGCAGTCCCTATCTCTGCTCAGTTTGGCTGGTCTTCCTACCAGGTGGAAGGGAGGGAGAAGAGGCTTTGGCTTTCTCAAACTCTTGCTGCTTTATGAAAGTGGACAAAAGGTCTGAGTGGAGTTATTCTTGCCCAGGAAAGCCTTTTATGTGTGGTAGCTTTGTATTGTCACCACTGAGTCATTCACTACAAGGGAAAGAAAAGAGAAGGTGAGGGTGGGTGAGCAGCTAGGGACAGCTGCTTGTCCTGGCTCCCCCTGAGGATGCATTGCCTGGGGACTGCTTTCACTTGTCCCCACTGGTCCCTGTTGACCTCAGGTCTGTCCCATGCAGCAGTAATATCCATGACTACTCCTGGGGGTTGGGAGGAAGAAGTAGGGGAGAGCTAGACCTTTTCAGACTACTTTAGGGTGCAGAGTGAAATAGGACAGAAGTCTTGTTGGCAGGTGTTCATTGCAGCTCCAATCTCTTCAAAATAAAAGGTTTTATTTGGCTTTAAAATCAAAAAGGTTAGGACACCATTAGTTTATTTTGTGTCAACAGTGAGTCAGCAGCGTTACTTCCAGGACTTCATATGATCTTTCCTACCTGAGCTAGCTCAGTATTTCTCTCTCTTGGCAGGCACATTCACTGAAATAATAAGGGAAGATGTGACTGCGGTTACACATGGTGCTTGGCAAGGACTCTTTGTCCTGTACATTAGCCACAGATTTATCCTTCTGCTATGTGTACCGTCAGTTTTTAATTTCCTTCCTTTATTTGGTATTTCAATTTCCCTTCTTCTTCTTCAGTTTCTTTTCCCTTTCCCCAGTCTTGTTTCTCCTTCTGATTCAGTGACTGCCATCTTTTACCTTGGATCTCTTCCTGAGTGTCAGCAAGAGGAGAGAGCACACACACATACTAAGTGCAGACGTCTACACGCACGTGCATCAGGATCCCTGCCAGTGCAGGCATGTGCACATGCCTATGTTCTACTTGGTTTTGCACCAGCAATTTAACCTAAGCCAACTAGCTTTTGTTAAATCCACGACTGACAGGTAGGGCATAGGCAAGAACTGCAAACCATGCGTTTCTTCTATTTTGCCACATGCTCTTCTGACTGCATCTTATAAGTAATATCACCCTAGTGAAGTTATGACAAGGTGGGGTATTTGCTAAAGTCAATCTTTGGATTTGTAGTTTGGACTGATCACACCACAGATAAAAAACTGTATCTCTGTTCTATGCATTTCCCTAATCATTATTACCAGCTTTTACTTTATTTTTTTATTCCTTTTTTTGTTTTAACAGGTGAGGAGTAACGCTAGAGCAATTTGTTATACACTGCTTGTAAATTAAAAGCAAGGTGTCAAACATATAGCTGTGGTCTAATTCCAGTTCCATCCTAGAAAATAGACATTTAGTCAAAGAGGGGACTTTAGATTCCTAGACTTTATCCAGAGTTCAGTCCAATGGCACTTTAAACACAGGCAGGAAACAGAACAATTTCAGTCCTTTTCTTCTCTTTCTAGTAGGCTGAGAAAATACAGATCTTTATTTTCATAGCAGGTTTGCGTTGTGCTATACTTAACTGGCTGTGCTGAAGTTACATAGCTAATGTAAAAAAAACCTCTTAATTTATAAACTGTTTACATTGGAGAATGTCCTTCTCCAAAACTGTTGCTGTTTTTAGCTCTGTTAGTGTTGGTGTATGGAGCATGACTAATGAGAGCTGAACATGAGCAGCGATCTTAGGCTGCGGCAGTGTATAGCATTCCTATATGAGCCATCCTTAAACACATGTTATTTGGGGACTTTAATAGTGGTATTTAAAGAGCATTAGGCCCCATTCTGACTTTTGTTGAAAAGAGAGATATCTGCTCTAGCAAAAGTGGAGAAAATTCTTTTCCTTCCTGTAGACTTGAATGAACACAGAAGGAAGTTGAATGGCTATGGTAGATCCTCCCCTTTCCTCCAACTTTTTGGTCAAATCTTTATTTCCTTAATTCTGCCTATTTCTGAAATGTTACTTTCTGTTTGTTTTCTGACTTAGAGAATCCGATCTTATAAGGTATTTACAAAAGTGCAGTCTGGACTAGGTCTGGGAAACACAGACAGTGTACTGAACACCTTTGTAATTTTTCTGAAGGTAGGACCACTACTTGGTTACCAAGTTCTCTTTCTAAATGAGTCACTGTTGCAAGGTTCATTTTCCTCGTACTAAATGAAAGTTCAACCACAAACCCATCCAACTTCTGGTTATCAGATCAGAAATGCCATGGCCACTTGTAGCAAAGAACTCATCCAATGCTGACTTCTGCTCTTTCAAAATTTTGGGATTAACCTTGTGTCAACAAGATTTTTGTGAGTCAGGTATTGTTCTGTCCTTCTACAGCCCACATAAAATCATAATGATTTAGCTTATTTAACAAAATTTAATTGTGTGTCTGTTCCTGGTCTGGATCGAATTACTGTCTATCTCTGGCTTATCCAAGTGTGCAGGAACCATTACTGAAGGCTCTTCCTAGGTGTATTTTCATAGTTGTTTTCATGACTGGATTAGGAATTAAGGGGTCCATAGTTAAATGCATATCATCATTAGCAAATTTCAGAGTCTATCTATCTGTTAAAATCTATGTCACTCACATTTTTCTGAGTACTTAGCAGGGGCAGGCAACCTCAGAGACTTCATGTGTTTGTGTTTGCTTGGCCTTGAGAGTTGACATTTCATGCCATGTGAGCTGGCTGGGTGCTGCATTTCTGCATTTGGCAGTTATTTTCAGCTACCAAAACCAGAATTTAAGACAAAATATCGATGATCTTAGTGTATCATCTCACACTATTGCAAGTGAGAAATAGAAGAGTAATATTGTTTTCATAATAACTCAGGCATGCTACTTGACCACTGTATTACTACTTACTCGTGAATGGTATTGTTTAGGAATTTAAAGGGGAAAATATAATAAAATGAGAGCACTATGAGTTTTCAAAATATTTATCTTGCTGTATCCCTTCAGCCCAAAGTAGAATACTGAACCTGATATTTTAAAGCATAAAATTTTTTCTTTCAGTGATGCTATGTAATTGACCTGCCAATCTACCTTGGTTTATTTTCTTCATACTTCTGTCACTGTTTCTACAAAAGAAGCGCAAAATAGTCTTTTCTCTGCTGTGATTAAGATTTATTATCTCAAGAAGATTTAATTTTCCCTTCCATTTCCACTTCTGTGGTAAAGCAGTGATCGATCAAAATCAAATCCTTGTATACCAGCTAAAAAGTTCTAAATTAGGACAGAAAGAATCTGTCCTAAAAGGGAAGCCATTTTTGCCATAACATCTGTTTCTTTGAAGGAAGGACTAGTTTCATTTGGGATGGAAAATACATATTTATAGATATGAAATTGTTCTTTGTGGTGTTTTCGTGCAGTTGTTACATTCCAGCACTGCATTTTATGTTAGTAAAGGCAGTTTAACGCCATAAAAGACCTTCTTGTGCTAGTTGGTAGATTATTAACCTTCGTAATGCATTTCATCCCCCCTAGATTTTCTCACTATGGTATACTGCGTTGCTAGTCCCTTTTTATTACTTGAACACTAGTATTGTCCAAAAAGGGTGGAGAGAAAATTGCCTTACACAATAAATTCAGGGGGAAAAGCTCTGGAAATGACAGTGGTCAAAGAACATTTGTCCAAGCTGTGGGAAGCTCTGACAAATGGTTTTGGAGACCTTTGGTGACATTACTGAATTGTTACAGCCGTGAACCAATCTTCTCAGGAGGAGAGGTGACCATAAAAATATCTGAGGTCTGGTTTTGAGCAGACAAAACTATTATTGGTTGGACTATTATGGAGGACTTGAGAGCACTGGCAAGTAAAGCATGGCAAGTTTTGCTGCAGTAAGCTTCATGATACTGATTGACAGCATTGCCCTGGGCCTGAGCATGTGTTGATGCCCATGGATGAAATACTGTATGGTCGGAAGAGGCCAGATGAAGGGACAGAGGCAGAAGATCAGACACAACTACACTGTTAGCCTGATGAGCAAGCAGGGGCCTGGGAGAACAGTGGAGCAGAGGAAGTGCCATGTTGATGCTTCCATGAAGACTGAGACTTTCATGTGAAATGTGTTAACGTTTCCAGAAACTGTGTATTGCCAGTGGGAGGCTGAAGTACATATGTTTACTTGAAAGACCTGGCCCTGCTCAATTTTTAATGCATTGATCTTTTTTCTTCTTTCCACTGTTTCCATTTATCTAATAACAGCTTCTTGGGTGGTAAACCCAGGCAAAATAACTCTCAAGCCATGTAATTACTGATTATGTGGCAGCTAGGGAAGGATTTACACTGTTCTTGTTGGAACAGTCTTAACTGAAAGACAGCAAATTCTGGACATGGGCAAATCAACAAAAAAAAAAAAAAAAAAAAGGAAAATTTATTACCTTGGCTGTATTTGTTGTTGTAGTGAGTGGGTGTGAGAGAAATATTTTCATGATTAGCGTCAGATTCGGGGCACAGCACTGGATCAGATGGTTAGTAATAATGTCTATCTTGTCTCCAGTTAGTATGCTTACAACATCAGTTGACTACAATTAATTTGTTCCAGGGCATAAAAGTTTGTTATTTCCATTTCCATTTTGTTTCAAGTCCTTGCTTCATCATTATCAGGCCACTCACTTGTGGCAGAACTCTTAGCGAGTAGCTGGGACCATGTGTACGTGAGTTTTGTGTGCCGGATTCATGGATAGGGACAGGTCGCTTTTCCTACTGAAAAATCCTCATGGGTGGCAGCAGGGAGGTCAGGGCGGCGATGGGGAAACAGGAAGGTTGCAAAGAAGGGAGGAGGAAGACACTGATCTCCTCTCTTGCTCTGCTGCTAGGTCCCAGATACTTGGCGGCACTGGCCAGCTACCTGTTTCCAGCACCATCCCTCCTCCGCAGGGCCCCTGGGCCTCCTCTATGGATACTTTCCTGAGTGTTTAAGTCTCCTGGGTGATGAAAGTGGCTCAAATGCATTAGGTTGCAGGAAGGGATGTGCAGTGGTTCTGTTTTGCATTTCTGTGATGCCATGGGATTCACCAGGAACCCCATCCATTTTCAGATGAAGTAGCTGTCAGCTTTTGTAAGCAAAGGGAGGAAATCCATTTTGAGGGAAAACAATTTCAGAGACAAGTGCTAGTAGAGTTTCTTGCTCTTTTAATTCTTTTTCTTTTTACAGAGATTAGTGAAATAAAAATACATGTGTAAGATCTAGGATTTTGTAGCATACTTCTGTGCTCAGGAAAATGATAGTGATATGCAGCACACATACATCATCCACTGTTGAAAAGACTGAAGAAAAGTCTTGGTATTATTGGAATGATAGAAACTTACTGCCCTAACTGTCATGCAAAGATATATGGAGAAAGCCTATTCAAGAGATTATGGGAATTCATCAGGCGCAAACAGCTGTGAAGGCGGCCTTAAATTTTGAGATTGATGGAATTTTTGCAATACAGAACATTTTAATTGCTTAAGTGAAATGCTGGTGTGTTTCTTCTGACAGCGTGTTTACTTTTTGCACTGGTGTCACAGTGCATCGTATATGGAAGTAGCAATTGCCCATCCACTCCCACTGTAAAATGCCCTTGGTGAACTAGAACATTTCAGTTGTTTATCACATACAGCGTTATGACAGGCTGGCTAAATACAGTAAAACAGCAGAAGAAGTATGTGGGCCCATAGCTTTCATTTTTCCGAATTGCATAACTGCTTCGTAAAAGTAATCTCTTTGACAAAGGATGAAATTCTCATCTCTCAGTGTGGCTGGAGTTACCCCAGCAAATCTGGAATGACTCAGGAGACTCTCAGTCCCTCAAACCCTTGATCTTTATGTAAGCTTCCACAGTGTGAGCCGCCTGCCGCGGTGGAAGCTCTCAATGGGGAGCAAGAGGACGGTATCCCTTAGCAGAGCCTTGCTCAAACTTGCCCAGAGGAAGAAGTGCTAATGTATCTCTCACACTGAGTGCTCAGTTGCTAGGTGGAACAGCCAGAAAGACCAAAAACTTTCAGAGGAGCAGAAACAGTGAGATCAAAGTGAATTATCTTACCTGTCTCATTCGATCTGGTTTTCTTATTAATTTTCTTCTCTTTTAATCCTTTCTCTCATTTAGCTGGATATAAATAATTAATTATTTATCTTGCGACATGTATGTGTCCCAGCAGTGAACCTCCTTAAACATTTATGTCAAGCTACACTGAGTAACTATTGCTGATTGCATCTATTTTGACTGAACAACATGGTGAAATATGCAACAAGGAAATTGTACATACTGGTAAGCCTCAGTGGAACAAGAAGATGAAAACAGATAAGGGGAACTGCAAAGATCAGAGAGGAAAACCTTCCATTCAAAATTCATAGTACCTGCTCCATCCTTGCCCTCTTTCCACAAAAGGACCAGTGCTTGTCTTCGCTAGCAGGAAGCACAGGCACCCACATGGAGCAAAACCCAGCACCTCCATCAGCAAGCTTTCTTAATGGTGCCTGCAGACTCTGCAGGACCAAGGTATGATTGTGTTTGTTATTGTATGGACAAAACTCTTTTCTGAATTAAGCTTGTGTGGTGCTTACCAAGAGGGAGCCCTTTGACCTGCGTCACATGCTATGAAGGGCACTTTCATACATGGGATGTGACACACCAGTAAAGCTGTGAGCATGGCTTTCACCAAGTGCCAGTTGGATAAGTGCCAGTTGACACTCTTTCTTGGCTTGAAATGCTCTCTAGGGTGCCTGATAGCCTGCCTTGCGATCTGCTGTTTAATTAGCCTCCATCTATTCTGTCTGCCCTAAAAACAACCTGTTTCCTTGCTCTGAGTGTTCCTGCATCATAAGCTCGTTAAAGAATTCATTTTGCCAGAGTGATGTTGAGCTGCATCGGCCTCTTTTAGTAAAGTCCTTAAAAGTCCATACTTTTCTTTCAAAGGGAGGAAGCAAGCAGTGTTATTCTAAATTTTGCCTTAGCTCATCATACATTTTACGAGCAGGTGGGTAGTCTGCACTGTAATGACTTTCTTCCAGGAACATTCCTTTTGTTATGTTCAGATGAGTTTTTATAAAGGAATTGTATTTCACAGAGCTTTCAGTAATGCTCATTTACGAAACTTCCACCAACACATAAGTCAGATTGTGTAAATCTCATTACTGTATTCAAAAAAATTACTTACTAACTGAAGAAAATTTAAAGTGGAAAAACATTTTCCTGTTTTAACTTTCCTAAACAAAAAGTTTTCTGTAGTATTTTTCTTGACCCACAAAATTACAGTGCCGAACACTGATTCTTGAGGCTTTGTATCTGTGTGTGCCAGTGCTGAAAATACATTTAAGGTCATAGAAGCTATTTTAGCTGGCTATTGTATAACATTCCCAAACAAACAGCAAACTAGATTTTATAATGTCAGAAATCTTTTCTTCATCTGGTTATTCCAGTTTGATCTTGCATCTTCTAGTATCCCTACATAATAAATGCAAACATTTGCTGCCAGTCTTGGTAAAAAAATTGGAGCTTTTGAGATACAAATAAAAATACTGTTTCCAGTTTCACAGATGTGTGCTGCAGCTGCTTGCCTTGTAACTTGCCTTTGATTCAACTCAGCAACTTCAATGTGATTATTAATTAGATAGTAGTAAGACATGACTAAAGAAAGTTTCCTTGAAGTACAGCTTATAGTAAACAACATACTTTTCCATTTCTTATCTATATACTAACAGTGCCTTGGAAAAACACCCGTGCTTTATAGCCTTGTTGCAGCACTTCAGCTTTCAGCTGTTTTGCAAGTAGAACTAAAGTGAATTTTAATGTTGGATTGGCAGCATGGTCTTTGCAGGATACTGCTGTGGGGAACTCTTCTCAGCCACCAGTGCCCAGCATGGAGCTACCCTGGCTCTCAGCTTTTGGGCTGGCCTCACAGGTTACTGGGGTGCGTGCGAACTGCAGTGGTGGTTTGTATGTAAAGTGAGTAGATCAGCAGGTAAGGAGAGGATTGTAGCATGGTTTGATTTGGAAGGGACCTTGAAAGTTCACTAGTCCAATGCCCCTGCCATGGGTGGTGACATCAGGATGCACAGCTGAAGTCAAGGTTGAATCAAAGGTATGGGGACTACACTGCTTACCTGCATAAGGGAATAAGTAAGGTGTAAATTTTTCTGTTAGCCAAACCTGTGGAGGCCTTTGAAGACACTGGTAGTGTTGCTGTGATGTTATCCTTTCACCCTTTGGTTTCTGATATCTGGTTGTCATTCTACAGTGGCAGCTTTGCAGTCAGCACTTCAACTGCCCTTAGAAAATCCCACAAATTGAATTTTGTCTATTGCTTCTGTTCTGCAAACTGATGATCTAGGCTCAACACCTACTCCCCAAAACACTGGTATATGAAGTGGATTTTTTCTGAATGTAGTTTTTAGCTTCTTTTTCCTTCTTGTTGATGATTGAAATAGTAGAAAAGACAATTGTTGTCACCACTATTTCTATCAATTCTTATTTTTCTTCCTCTTGATTGTCTTTTTTTTTATTTTTCCAAGGAATAATATCTTATTACTCCTTAATAATTAATTCCACACCTGGAAATGGTCCCAGAGGTCTCTCATCTAAGAAGAAAGAAAGATGATCACACCGTAAGCAGATCAGGGGCTCAGATCCCCATGTAACTGCCAGTTTATGGGCATGGAGTTTTCTATTGCTGCTTGTATGATGCACATTTTTGCCTTTGCTTTCAACATAGCCTTCATCTCTGAGCTGGTCTCAAGATGTCGTTCCTTCAAATAAACTACAGGTGATAGTCTGGAGATAGCTGGTGTTTAAGCATGGTGATCAAAGACAGTGAAGCTAGCTTGATGCAAAATACACTTTTTGGCTATGAATGGGAGAAATAAATAACCAAACCCTTATCCAGTATCTTTAAACATCTGTTCTAATGCTGTCTGGAGCCCTGTGAATCATTTATAACCTCAGGAGCTTTAAATCCATAGTTATTCTTTTGGTGTCTTTCCTATGCATTTCTGTAGCAATGGTTGGTATTTTTCTTTCCAGTTTACACTTGAGTTTGATTTTTTATGATTAATAGTATTTGTTTCTGTGGAAAGTAAAAGATGCTTATATTTCTGTTTGTAAATTACTTCTGATAAGTAAATTATCTTGATTAGTATCTTAACATAATCTTAATTCTAGTTTAAAGCAGCATTTAGCTACAAAATTTACTGTGTCATTCTCAAGGAATAGTTCAGATTTAGGTAATTCAAAAATGTGAATGGCTTTTGTTGTATCATTGGAAAAGAAATAGAAAGCAACAAATGTTAATGTGCTTGAGTCACACTGACTGTCTTGTCTTGTCTATCCTGTATAGAATATATGATATCATATAAAAGGAATATCCTTTTAATTGAATGGGAAAAAAATGAATTTCCATCCCCTATGAAGCAACTATTTTTCTTTCAAGCTTCCTGTCTAGACTTGTAGTCAGTAAAAATCTCCAGGAACTGGCTCTTCCGTTGCTGTCTCTAGTTCTGGACCCTGCTTTTTTGGGCTGGGTGATAGGCAGCTCTGTTCAGTCTGTTCAGCAGCATCTCCTGCCTCCACGTGAAGACTCCCAGGAAAGCATCACCATTTTTAACCAGATTTCCACAGGATCCCTGGGGAAAAAAAAGATGGTTTCCTATCTGTGGAGATGTCCCTATAGGGTTTACTTGGTTGAAGAAGAAAAGCAGATGACAGCGGTTGGTCCTAATGGAGGTGCTGCAATGGTATGTAGGTGTCTGATAACCCTTATGAGATCCCAAAGGATCTCTCATTATATTGGTGGTTGCTTTTTGGCTTGGTTTTGGGTTTTGGTTTTTTTCTTTATTATTTATAAAAATTGTTTAGGTTTTTTTCTGAAATTATCGAGAGTAAAATCCTGGCACACTGCTACAATCAGTGGGAGATTTGCCAGAGAGTTTAATGGAATCCTGTAAATGTCAAAAGAGTTTATTCTGAAATGTGACATTTTATGTTTGTTTTTAAAAGAAGTCCTCCCACTGGCAGAGTTTTGGCCAGCAGCTTGGGTTTTGGCAATGCGCTCTGCCCACCAGGGCTGTTCGAGGGGTTGTGACAGCCAGCATGGTTCCCACTGGCTTTCCAGGCAAGGTGTGCTGGGCTAGCTTCTGCAGTAGCCAGTGGCCAAATGTGGACTAAGGGAAGGTGGACTGGCAAAGTTGTATTGCACCACTAGCTAAAGAGAGCTGAATGAGCTCTACAGCCAGTTGAGTAGTCTGCAAGCAAGCAGGGCCACTGGCTTACAAATGTAAGAGCTGGGAAACCCAAACAGGTTGGCATAACCCCTGCCTGCACTTCCAGGTTGTTTGGCTCCCCTGTATCCAGTCATCACTGCTCAAGCATTGGTAATGTAAGCAGCATACTAGTTAAACCTGTATGTCATGTAGGTCCTTGCCTTAAGAAGAACTTATCCATTCATTTTACATTTGAATTTCCTTCACATGCGTACTTCAGCAAATAGCAGAAGGTATTGCTGTCACCCCCTGCATTGTGGAGACCCTATGCAGGACCACATCTGATCCCATCAGTCACCTGAAAGAGGCTGAGGTGTTGGCTGCTTTTGGGGAGGTACGGTTACACCTCCAGCTCTCCCTTGGTCAGCCTGAAGTGCACCATTATCTTGAGAGTAGTTGTGGATTTGCAGGCAAAGCTAATGCTTTAGGAGGCAGAGCTTTTAAGTTCTCTTTTTTTCCAACATGCAGCTGATGGAGCGGACTTGGGTAAGTTGTTTTGATATCCTAGAAGAGCAAGGGAACAAGTAGCTGATTTTCTTTGCTCCTTGCCAAAGCACTGGGAAGAAACTATCTGAATTTTGTAGTAGTGGGAATAAGGCAGGGTTTTATCTGTTTCAGACAGATACTGAGACACCATGTTGAGCAGCAAAGTGCAGCAAGTGGGGTATAACCCAGATATAAGTACATTGGGATTGGAAATGCCCCAGCAAATGGGGCTCCTGCTGCACAGCCCATCCAGTTTCTTGCACCCCAAATGTGATTTTAGGATATATTAGCTGTGTTGTAATAGTTTGGTGTTTATTTAATTCTTTGGAGAGATATCATGAAGGAACACCATGCTTGTATAATGTTCAACTGCTCAGTGGCAGTGGGTTCAGTGGTTTTGAAGGCTGTACCTAAGCAGCATCCTGACAATAACTAGAGTTAATCTGTAAACAGAAATCTGAGATAGTGCAGGCAGGCAAAGCAGGTAGGAAACAATTAAGTACACCCGTACACCCCAGAGCTCCTTGGGATAGCCACAAAACAGAAAAGAGAAGAAAAAGAGAGCTTTAGAAAAAGAAAATGTAATTGGACTGCTGTGAGGCAATGCAAAAGTCCAATGGGGAGAAAGTGAGTTTGTGTCCAAATGTGCATATGCAGTGATTTTTCCTTTCATGTGTTTTGCTCCAGAGCTTTTATTTGTGTCCCATGTTCTTGTCCCTAACAGTCTTTCCTGCTTTTGCAAGGGGATGAAGGAGGATTTGGTCAGCAACAGCTGATAGTTGTTATTAAACTATTGTTGAACTTGCAAGGGGTGAGGTACACTGGAAGTTAGAGGCTGTTGTGAAAGGGAGAATTATTGCTGAGTCTTGATATAGTGCATTAATGCTCAGCTGGATGACTGTGAAGTTCACAGATTTGATGTTTATGGTAGTATGTGTATGAAAGTATTCCATGGTTGCATTTCCCACCAATACCAACTGGAGAAAATAATTCTTCCACATCTTTTAAAAGTAAATTTGTTGCTTTTCATAATGATGTTATTACAGCGTGATCACAGAAAATCAAGACAAAGGTGCCGTTCCTGGTAAAAGGGGATTTAAAGCAGAATTCTAACTGAGAAAAACTGATTTAATATTCTTTGTAGCCTTTGTGTGTGGCTCGCATCCTTGCAGATGCTTGCATAACTCTTGCATGCTCTTGTTCCATTTTTTTCTATAATGCTTATTTCCCTGAAAACTCCTTTGGTCTCTTTTCATGTCAGGCTTTGCTTCTGGCCAAAGGCTGTCACAGTCTGGCTCCTTATAGCCCAAGTCCTGTTGCAGTAGTGTTTGCTATGGAGAAATATTTCTGGGAAGCTGGAGAGCTTTCAACTCCAGCAGGCTTCAGGATACCGGGAAAGTAAAGTGTTTAAGCCATTTTAATATGGTAGTAGTGTGTTGGGAGCATCTGTTTTGGTTCCAACACCCCGTGTCACATGAAGCTTCCTTTCTTTACACTTCTGAGAAAGAATGTAGTGGGATTGTCCCACGGCACTCCTGGGAACTGGCCAAATCAGAAGGCAGGGCAACAGGCAGGATGGAGGTAGAGGGAGATGCTTGCCTCAGGTAAGGCCAGGAAACCCATGCAATTCAATTTTTTACAATGTATGTCAGAGAGAAGGATAATAGAAAGGGAGTTAAAAGCAGTTTATTGGAAAAGGGCTAAACACTAAACTCTCCTGGTTTTGAAATCTGAAGGATATTGAACTTGTGGCTTGACACATAATCCCAGAAAGGACTCAAGATATTTTTTTTTTCCTTGTTGTGAGGTCTTGAATGCTTATTATGAAGAGGAAATGTAGATTTCTTCATTAAGAAGTCACATGGTAATTCTAGGGCTTCCCAAGAAGTTGGTCAAGTTATTTTATTGGGTCCTTGTTGGAAGTGTTGTACAGAAGGCACAAGAGCTCTCATAGCTGCTAAAAGCCTGTAGCATGGTCCAGTCAGAAGTGGAATGAAGTTTAGCAATTATCTGTAGTGTCCTCTTGACTTCCTCAGTGCGAAAGGGTTTTGGAGCAGTGCCCTGATTTTGCTGAGGGTGACGAACTTTGTCTACTTACATGGTGGGCACCATGGTTTCCACCTCTCCTTCCAGCCAGAGCAGCGGGGACATATTCCCTGGGTATTAATGGTGCAGATGGAAATATGGCAGAGTGCCTATAGCTGTACCATGATGGTGTTGTTTTGTATTGGGCATGTGATGGGCAATGGGATTTGCTCCAGCAGGTGCCTGGGTGAGGGGTTTTGGGCTGGTGTTGGGTTGCTGTGTTGGAGCAGTGTCCGGGTGTCCTGGAGAAACTGATGCCCCATGCTAACAGGGCGTATGTGCTGCTGGGATATACGTGATGTTGTCAGTGCATCCCCTTGGAACTTGACCTGGTCACCACCATGGCTTCTCCCAGAGGGGCAGGCTGCAGAGTCATGGATGAGTATTGTGGAGCTATTGACGTATGGTCTCTGCTGCCTGTCTCTGGTGTTTCCTCCTTCCTGTCCTTTGTATGTAAAGATCAGCCACAGCTGCTGAGCTTTGCCCTGGTAGTCTTCATCTCTGACTTTTCACCTTTCAGATGCGTAATTATGTTTTCAAATGGTGGTAGTATATTTTGCTCTTTCCTCCCTTGTTCAGCCCATGGTGAAGGTGTAGGTTTCAGGCCAGGCAGCAGAGTTTGTAATTTTCCTTCTCCTGTAGTTTTTTTTTCATTTCAGGCATTTTAACCTATAGGACACTGAGGTCAGCATGACTATTATTAGAGCATTTTCCAAGCTCTCATTTAACAAACCTTCAAAATTAGACAAATAAAGGATATACAATGAGTCAATCAAGCCATCACTGGAATTCTTGATAAATGAGCAGTAGCCCAGTACAACCAAAGAGGAATATTAAAGGAACTCAGGAAATGCTGCCTCTCTTCATACATATATTTCCAGATATTTCAATTTTTTTTTCTTCAGGATTTTTTTTTAGTGTGAGGACCAGGGTGATCCTGAGCTGAAATCCTCTTGAACCCCATAAAAATACTTGTCCATACACGCAATGAACTGGTCTCTGCTTTCAGCCTTCCATTTTGTTTATGTTTTGTAACTGTTTGTGGTCCAGCTGTTATTGCTCTGTATAAATAAGAAACTAGTGAAATATAATGGAGTTTCTCATCAGATACCCTCCAGAATGAGTTTGGTTATTCCTGCATGTGCCATCTGTTTTTAACAAGAAGGGCTTGGATTGATCAACCATAACAACTGGTTTAGCAATAATATATTTTCTAAATAGATTGGTATGATAAGTATGATTACGTTTGGCATGAAAAGCTGCTAGATCTTATTCCTGTATGTGTAGCTTTTTGTTTTCTCCAAAGGGGAGCAATACTTTTTCCTCTGAAAAATAGCACTGTTGCTGGAGAAATTTTTTGTACTAAAGAGGCAAATCACGTTTCATCAGGCATCCTAAAAAACTCAGACTCCTGTCAAGGCAACTCTTAGCCATTCCTGAAAGAGTTTCTAGAGCAGACATCATTTAATTACTGTAACATATAATAAATATACAAATTATCACATAATACTTTAGATATCTTTGGAGTTTCTAGTTCAACATTGCTCTTTTCCACTATTTCATGTTTTATTACTGCCTCCCTCAGCTTTCAGAGATGATAATTTATTTACACTCTTCTTAAACTCAGCTTGAAGCAGATGAGACCCATATGTGAGCTAATAATTCCAGATGCAGGGCATGGATGAGATATGAACGCTTGTTTCTCTTTTCTCACTCTCCTACAAACCCACATTGAATATTTTTGCATGATTCATCATATTAAATAAAATAACTAATTTATTAAGAAGTAGCTAATATATGTTGGCGAATTTGGTTGAACACATGATAAAAGGAGAATAGACCTTCAGTGAATAATTCCAGCTGGAAAAACAAAGAAACACATTGAAAAGTCAAAGCATTTGGCATCTTAGACGTAAAATGTTTCCTTTTTTATGTTGTGAAATAGCACTTGACACTGAATATATGTACAGTTTAATTTTGAAAAGAGTGAAAAGTAGCCCCTCACCTCCGAGAAGAAGGAATAGAAAGTATGACTTGATGAACTGCTCTATATAATTTATTGTGATATTGATGATGGACAGTCATTTCAGGAAGAAAACAAAAACAGTTTCTGTACAAGACAACTGTGTTTTCTGCAGTTTTCAATTTCTCACATTAATTCAAGAAAAAACAGTTTATGCCATGATAAAATAATACATGTTGTGTTTCAATGCTATAGAGTATCAGAATAGTACTGCTTTTACCACTTTAAATATATATGTATAATATATAATGCATATATATATATAAATAGAAACTGCTTAATATGTAGAACACTTAGTTGTTTAATGTGAAAGAATCAGTAACTTCTGTAAGCTAGGACACAGCCACTCAGAAGCTTGCTTGCCTTTATACAGAGAGGGACACACACTTCTGGCGGGCACACCTGCAATGCACGACAGTAATGGAATGTACAATTTTTTGTATACATCCACTGTGCATTCTGGATATTTACATCACTGTTCCTGCCTGTGATTTTGGATGACTGAAGAATCCCATCAGATTGTTCTGATTTGATAAGCATCATTGAAATTTTATATATAATGTTGCAGCAGATATTGAGTTAATTATGGAAACAAATGGTTAAATTTGGGTAAGTACATCTATGTTAAAATTTATTTCAATTTTACAGCATTTTATAGGTTAATAGTCATTTATTATTATGGCTTCTTACAATATCATTTTAGATGTGAATTGTAGTACAAATATATGAAGTCAGCTTTGAATTTTCTCTGGTCTGAAGTCCTGTTTGAATCTAGTCAGGGTGTAGTAGTTTACTGGACACATAAAATTAGAAGTGCATTTCCTCAATGATCTGCATAGAAATGGTTTATTGCAATCAGTACAGCTTCATGGGTGTGCTATTTGCAGGATGCCCTCCATATACTGAAATGTGGAAGTCCTGGGAAAAATGTGTTTACACAAGACAGAAATAGAAAAAGAGTGTATTCATAGCTTGTGCTGGAGAGAAAACGAACCATTTGTGTACTGGTGAAAGGACTAGACCATATGGTTCACATTTTGGAGGGAAAAGAAATCAGATAACAAACAGTAATCTCTGTTCTAAATCTCTTTGCATTCAAAATGCACCCAGGTTTATTTTCTGCTAACTTTAACATGTAGGGTTAAAGTGATGATTTCTGTTAAGGATGAGAAAAAATGATCCTAATCTTACTGTAGCAAATCAGCATACCTTCTATATGCACATGCACCCCCCCATATATACATACATATACACATACATCATCTTGGAAAATACTGGAAATCCTACTGAAGTTAATGCTGCAGACTATAGAGGTAGCCTAGAATCAGCATTATCATGATATTTCATTACTTGAGGAACAGTATGGGACTGTTCAAAATCCAACTACAGACTCCAAGTGACAAAAGGAATGCAATTCTCACTTTACTATTCCCAATTGGTTGAGTGCCTTGCTTTGCAACCTGAAATTTCTCTTCTTAGTTTTTTTTTTTACAAAGGAAATAAAAACAAGTTTTAAAACAAATTCTGTAATCCTTGTGGTAAGAATGGAGTTAAACCTAAATGATAAATTCAAAGCCTCTGTACCATATTCATTTTAATGCTTCAGAATTTCTGACAAGCTATGAAGGAATGAACCCACTGCCTTTGCAGGTTGCATATTGTTGAAAGCTGTAGTAAAAGGCACAGTTGATAATTTAAAACCAGAGAATCATAGATTGGATGTGAGGAAGAAATTCTTTACTGTAAGGGTGGTGAAGCACTGGAATGGGTTGCCCAGGGAAGTTGTGAATGCTCCGTCGCTGGCAATGTTCAAGGCCAGGCTGGACATAGCCTTGGGTGGCATGGTTTAGTGGGAGGTGTCACTGCCCATGGTAGTGGGGGTTGGAACTAGATGATCTTAAGGTCCTTTCCAACTCTAACTGTTCTATGATTCTATGATTCTATATGCAGCACAAAAAAGCCAGATTTTTCACTTTTATCGTTTTCTCATTCTTATTAAGTGCTTTTCAGAGATGCATCAGCCAAATCAATTTGTAACAGGGTGGATTATCTTCACATCAGCCACTTCTGAAGTGTGACTAATTGCTCCCCCTCTAAAGCTCCAGCAGCATCCGGAGAGAGAGAGGAACTGTCAGTAGCCATGCTGCAGCACTGACAGCAGCTGTGTTGCTATCTGAAATTAGAAGTTCACAACAGAACCTTTGGGGCAAGGTGACACAGCTACTTCTCAGCTGTAAGTTTACTTCTTGCTTGCAAAGGCTCACCTCTGAGTGCTGCACTATGCCATTGCCCTTTCCATCCCAGCCCTGGGGCTGCCTGCCTCTGTGCTCATGCCTCATGCCTGCCTGCACTTGGGGCAGTGCTGCTTTTGGTTGGGAGAAGATTTATGATGATTAGTTCATTGTTTTTCTCTGTTCATTGTTTTACTGAGCGTCAATGAACTGATATGGCTTGTCCTGCTCCAGCTCTCAGAGGGATTATGTGTCATTCAGATGTGTTTAAAGGTGAATCTTCACTCCAGTGCCTTTTCTAGTTCTTTTTCATATTTCTCAGGAACCAGTATGTGCTGCCAGTTTGCTTGTTTGCCCATTTTGGTGGAGCTAATGCCCTTCTCTGGGCAAGGAGAGTTCAAGTGATTTCTCCCCCTCACAATGCTGGAGGGTGGTTAGGTGCATACGAAGGGGCTGCCAGCCCCACTCACTTCTCTTCCTGCTGGCCAAGGTGCAGATCTGTACCATAGGCTGCTTACAGCTGCATTTTGACTCTGAGCTTTGTTGAATTTGAAGCAAGAACTTCTAAATTCAGTTACCTAAGTATTTTGACAGTGCTCATCTCTTGTTGCATTCAGTTTACCACTGATAGGCTGGTATAAAGTGGGTGAGATCCCTTCTTCCAGGCGTACAAGGGAAGCCACCTAAGAAACAAAACTGACAGTTGTTTCTCTTGAGGAACTGTCCATGCTGATAGAAAAGGAATGTATCATAGTCTGTTTGGCATTTGTTACTTCCATATTTTAAGCTTCTGCTTTCATTAATTTACATATTTTTTTTTTTTACTTTGCCACTGATTCTGCTCTATTTTTGTGCCTGCTTCTCTTCTTAATGTCAGTTCTTGCCCTTAAATATTTGACACATGATTATCCCTTTTTGATGAGAAGTTCCCATTACTGTCCCAAAAGAAAATATGTTGGCTGTGTGCGTCAGGAGGCTTGAGAGGTTAATAATTGTGAATATCAAAGATCCTCCCATATCTGGAGAGCTTTACAGCAAATTAGATGTTCCTTGGAGATTCTGCTATTTTTTCCTTAGTGTTTGGCATCAGCATGTTAATAGCACTCTGTATTTACAGAGATTTTTGTCTTTCCTTTCTGCATGAAAGCAACTTCCTTTCTGTCTCCTCAGTTACCACTATCAAAATCTCTGGTCAGAAATGAATTTCAGCAAGACTTTGAATAATAAAGAGATGCGTAAGGAAACCACCAAAATATGGGGAAATGTGCCAGGCAGTCTGATCCTTATGCCCTGGTGGGGTTAGGTAATGGAGGAGAAGGGCTGGAGAGAAGATGACAACAGCAGCAGCTTTGCGAGATACCACTACCCATGGAGCAGCCATTTCCACCTCTGAAGGCTCTTAGTTCAGCTGCTAATGGCTTATGGGTTCATTTATCACCGTGCTGTTTATGGGGTTGTAACAGGCTGTAACAGGAGTTAATGTATGGGTACAGGCATGGGAACTGTGGCTGGGAGGTGTTAATGCCGGTGGCAGGCTCCCTGTCTGAATGTAAAACATGGCCCGCAGGGCTCGCCAGCCCATGATTAGCACCAGCAGGTCCTTCACCATTGTCCAAGGGCATTCCATACCAGTAGGACATTTGTGACCTACTTTAGAGCAAAACAATGAAAATACCTCTACTCTTGAACTGTTTGCAGTGAAGTTTTTAAGTGTCTGAAGTTCTTCACATAAATTGTAAATCATTCAGTTAGAGGCCATGTGAGCTGGTCCTACAAACCTCAATGGTTTATAAAGCATCTTTTGAGGAGGTGAGCTTTTGTCGACCTAAGCAAAATTGTCTTTTCCCCAGGAAGAGTGCAGCTTGGAGGATGCTTGCTCCTTTTCATATGCCTCTGCTTCCAAAGAAGAACCAGCATGGGCAGGGTCAGGATTTGTAACCATCGGGGCAGCAACACGTCATAGGCTTCCAAAATTAGCCTAGGTTCCCAGATAGAAAAGAATGTATGACTGGTCTTGCAAGCTGGCTAACATCTTGAATCGAGTAGTTTCACTGAAGCCATGGCATATCAAAACCCTGATGTTTTTCTGCTAAATCTTTGCGGGATTTGGGACTGTTTCTGCAGCACTGCCTTCTTGCCCAGACACACATGTGTTATACATGTCCTTGTGGTTTGATAGGCAGTCCCATGTGATGAAAAGTGATGTAGCATTACCATCCTGGGTTAGTATTGTTCTTCTGTAACAACTGACTTCCTTGAAATTAGGGACTGCATTTGAGTACAGGCAGCTTCACTTTGTGTTGCTTGGTCTCCAGATGTGCTGCGTTGTAATGACTCTCTAAATGGCAATAATTTACACTGGAAGAAGGGTGTGAAAAAATATTTTATAAAGTGCATTTCAAATTTTGAAGGCAGTGCTCCCACAGGAAGAATTTTAAATAATTACAGCAGTGGCATATGTCAAGTTCTAAATAGAAACCAGTGGGGCTCCTTAAGCTATCATGAAATCTGGAAGCATGGGTTTCAGCCTCCTGTGTGCGCGGTTGGCTTGCCAGCCTAGGAGCCGTCAAGGAGGTAAGAGACCTTGGGAAAACAGGCTGATTTCTTCTGAAAGGAAATGGGTTTGACAACTTCTGGTGAAATGTTTCATGCTCGAAGAGCTGTCATGTGCCAAGAAGAAAACATTTTGCTCTAGCAGTGGTGACGGTAGGGTTTTGGTGCTTTGTTTTTTGGGGTATTTTCTTTGTTCCTATATGTGTGTTAGTAAGCTGTAGGTGGAAATGCAGCTTAGCATAGAAGGTATATTTGCTTTATGGTGCTGTTCCTCTTTTTCCTGTTTCTCTGGCAGTGTTCAAAGACAGCAACACATAAGTGATATGACGTTTTAGTTGTTTGTACCAAGTGAAAAAGTTTTGGGCTAGGTTATGTTTGAGGATTGTTGTCCTGGTTTAAGCTGTGACTCACGCAGTTTGCTCACTCACTCCCCCCTTTTTCTTCCCCCCACTCCAGGAGGGATGGGGAGAAGAATCCAAAGAATGCAACTCCCACAGGTTGAGATAAGAACAGTCCAGTAACTAAGGTATAACACAAACCACTGCTGCTACCACCAGTAATAATAATGAACAGGGAAATACAGGAAAGAGAATACAACTGCTCACCACCCGATGACCAAGCTGTGACCTAACTCTTCCAGGCTCCTGCCCCCACTTTTTACATTCTGGGCATGACATGCTATGGTATGGAATATCTCTTTGGTTAATTTGGGTCAGGTGTCCTGTCTCTGCTTCCTCCTGGCTTCCCCTCCTCGCTAGCAGAGCATGAAACTCAGAAAGTCCTTGGTCAGACCAAACATTGCTAAGCAGTAACCGAAAACATCGGTGTTATCAGCACTGTTTCCAAGCCAAAAGTCAAAAACACAGCACTGCACCAGCTACCAAGAAGGAGAAAAATGACTGCTACTGCTGAACCCAGGACAGTTGTGCAAAGCACCTGCAATGCATGTGAATTTGGCCAATAGACTTAATATTGCCTGCATACCACAGTGAGAGATACACCAGAAAAAATGGGGAGATGTGTTTTCCCAGCAGCCCCTGCCCCTGTGGTTTCAGTATGTGGAGACAGGCAGTTTGTTCTCTGGTGCGTTTATTCAGTTGCTCATTCATCACCCAAGGTTGCTTTTTTTCAGCTTTAAAGTTTAAAAAAATCGCTATGAAAGAAGCAAGTTAGGAAAATATGGCTTGATTCAGGGGAAAGGTATTGAAAAGGCAACTGACATTACTGAGTGATGGCATTGCCTCTGTCTGCCTCTTTCTCCTTTCTTGTCTTCAGACAGTGACAAATTCAGTCAGAGGTAACACTACCCAGACCTTCATGGTATTTCAGTGTTGCTGTGATCCTATTTTCAAACCTATTTCAGGTCCTTGTTTCTGTCGGTGTGTCCCAGCGCTCTCTTCATTTTTCTGCTGTTGTGCATACTGAACAGTGACCTTCATGCTCAGTCATGTTTCGTTGTAGTTAACCTGAGTACACCAAAGCAACAAAATGAAGCCATTTATTTTCACATTAAGGTTTCTCTAAACACGGTGCTTATGAGAGAAATAAGTACCTTTGCAACTGAGAAAAGAATTAGAATAATTTTCATCCACATAGAGCACGAAAGTGCTATTTTGTATTCGTGTACAACTTTTGACTGCTGTCCAACACAACATAATAATAAATGATTGAAAAAATAGGTCATCAATCAGAAAATAATCAGTATATCAGTCTGTACTCATAGTTTCTAGATTTGGCTGATAGAACTTTCATCTTGTTTTACTCTTTATGTCTGTCATATTAATTTTTTGCATATTGCATTCATGACATACAGTAGCTATGTTTAAATTTGTATATAGCTCATTTTGCTTGCTTTCTTTGTATGCAAACCTATGGGTTTTGAACTTGAATAAAATCAGATGCTCCACATGCCTTTGCATCTCATGTGAGAGTTCGCTCCTTATTGCTGTGCAGTAGAAAGCTTTAGGACTTTAACTTCTTCATAAATATCTCCAAGGTCTTTGGTCTCCTTGTTATCTGTTTGGTTTACATAGATAAAACCCCTAAAATGAAACATTTGGTTGCTGTGAGAATAGGAGCTTATTTGGAAACCCTGTGGAGAGAGACTGGCTTTGCTTTGACGTGGAAATACACTGGGGGCTCCTGACAGCTGTCACTGCTGTGGGGGGCCTATTTGGTCAGGGAACAGCTATAATTAAAACGCCTGAAATGCAGTGAAGTGAACACAGTGATGAGGGAGAGAGGCTTTGGGTTGTTAGATAGTTTTCCTGACCGCATGTGACAGAGGAAAGCTGTTGCTGAGTAAGTGCTGCCTTACAGAGCAGGTACCCAGAATGGTTTTGCATTGTAGGAGAAATAACACTTTCTAGATTGGTGCTTTAGAGACTAAAACAGTATAGGGACAGTGTCTGCTCATAGGAGACAAGGTTTGGCAGTGTGGGTGGGGAGCTTGTGCCACTGCAGGTGTGGAGGAATCAGCGACTGCTTCACTCTAAGGAGTGCATCCAGCCCACTGCCTTTGGTTGTTCGTCTCTCTGCCTCACAGGCACACACAGCCACACTCTTTTATTGCCATGCATATGGTGAGTCTAGGTGTTGCTGGTGCCAGCACAATGATACCCGGGGGTGCATATATATGCCCACACCCATGTGCTTTTAGTAGTTGTGATTTTGTTTGTTAATTGGCCCTTCACAGCCTGCAGGCCTGTGGGGACAGAGACTAAAAGAGCAGGGCTTCGCTTTATTTTATACATTATAGGTATGCTATTTATAGGTAATAAAATCACTGGCTGTCCCATGAGGAAAAGAACTAATGAGCTCTGTTGCTTCTTAAGTAAGTTGCACCCGCCTCCTCCTCAGCTCCTTCACTTCATTCCCTGATGTTTCTGGCACTTCTCCTTCCCTGTGAGAGTACCATACTGCTGGCAGTGTCCTCAGCAGAGTGGCAAACAGGCAGTGTATCCTACAGGTCCCTATTTGATCACCTGTCTGGCACACGGGCAGCCCAGTGGGTTGAATGGACTTATGCCGCACTTGGTTGGTGGTTTTTTCCTCTGGGAATCCCTCTGGGCTTATGCTTGCCAGCCAGGGATGTTACGGAGTGATTTTATCCAATTAAAACATTACCATTTCAGCAAGTTAAATAGAGTTTCTTTAGGAGGAAAGGTCTATGACCCAGGTTTCATGGGAACTTTCATTGCAGAATAATCCTGATGCTTTCTTTTTTGAAATCTTTGAAAATAACAGCACACCATTGTGCTTGAAAAGATACTGTTTTGATGAAAATCTACCAAGAAAGACTTCTTTTCCTATTACTTTTTAATTCTTGGCACAGCCTCTGAAGGAAACTGAAAGTAACCATATTTGCTTGATTTAGGGAAAGGAGCAGAGGTGGAAAAGAAAGCTTTGCATTATGAGTAGTATGTTTTGCCATATTAATTAGTTAGGATTTTCTCACTTGAAAATGAGGCATCCAGATGTTATTCCAAACATAGTGGCTTAAATATACTCAGTGGTAGGGACAAATGGATGTACTTATGTAGTTCTATCAAACATATATATTACTTGACCTTGTTTTAGCAAAATATTTTGCTGCTTCTTTGTGCTGAAGGAAAAAGAGGTGGCTTGGAACTGCAGCCTAAATATTGTCAAGTGCCGAACATAAAAATGTAATTCTGTGGTTTTGTTCACAAAACTTATTTTTAGATTGGTCTGTCTTCTCCTCACTGGAGAAATAAATCACAAGTAATTTATAAACAGCAGATAAAGACTGCAAAACTTTGGGCTAAATGCCCTTAGTACAGGCTGGTGGATTCTCCTCAATGTGTTAGAAATTGCCTGATTTTGGCTGCAAATGCATTCGTAGAATCTTATAATCACAGAATGGTTTGGGTTGGAAGGCACCTTAAAGATCATCCAGTTCCAACCTGCCTACCATGGGCAGAGACACCTTCCAGTAGACCAAGCTGCTTAAAGCCCCATCCAGCCTGGTCCTGAACACTGCCAGGAATGGGGCAGCCACAACTTCCCTGGGCAATCTGTGCCAGTGTCTCACCGCCCTCATAGTAAAGAATTTCTTTCTAATTCTTTTTTAAGAACCTAATTTAAACCTACCCTCTTTCAGTTTAAAGCCATTCTCTCTTTTCTTGTCACTACATGCCTTTATAAAAAGCCCCTCCCCAGATTTCTTACAAGACCCTTTAGGTACTGGAAGCTGCTCTAAGGTCTCCCCTGAGACTTCTCCAGGCTGAACAAGCCCTACACTCTCAGCCTGAAATCTGCAGTTCTATTGCATGAATGAAAAACAAGGTTCAGTGCACAAGTTTAGAGTTCTTAGTTGACAATAATTTCTTGCAATATATTTGATTCAGCTTCATGGTTTTTTTTCCTATTTCAACTATTCATTCATTTATTTTCCCCCTTTTGTGGGGCCAATACTTCTTAATTCAAGCGAAGATGTTAGTGTATCCAGCCTTTCTTACACATTCATGTATGAAGCTACACAGTGCCAGTCCTGTGTCGATGGTGCTGGTGGTGCTTCCCCAGCTGCACTTTGCCATCATATTCACTCTCCATCAGGACCTCTGCTGCTGGAAAAGGCCTTTCCATGGTGTAGTGAGGTCCCCTCTTGTCACCCTGTTGTCACCTACTGTGAAGTCACAGGGATTCTTGCCCTGTTCCTTGCATACTCTAAGCTTATGCTCATGGGGCATGTATGCACATGAGGATTGCAGCTGTCACCTAAAATGAAAAACAATAGTGTGGTGGGGCTTGCAGAAAGCTATCTTGAAAGCTAAGGGCAAGTAGAAACTACCCAAAGATATTTATTTTTAGCTTGCTTTGCTGTAAGTAAGTCTCATGCACTTATGCTGTCTCACATGAGTAACTTCTGATTTTGTGCAGTGCTGCCAGACTTGTGAGAGAGGGAGAAGTTCCTACCAGTCTTTTAGAAGTCAACCTCAGATAGAAGAGAGGGGTGAAGGAGCATGGGCATGCAGGCAGGTGGGTCTCCCTCTGCTTCTGGTGCACCTCAGCAGGCAGCTGCTGGCTGCCCTGTGATTCCTCATGGGCTCTTCACTTCATGTCAAGGTTTTGATGTCCTAAGCCACATTTTGAAGCACTTTGGTTTGGTAGCACTGTGCCTACCTAGAGAGATGCCCCAAATGCACCCTGGCTGGATGTGTCCCCAGACCTGGTGTCCCTGCTGGTAGCTCACAGCATGAGGCATGTGAGGGGCTCAGCCTGTTGAAGGGTAGTCTTGGGGTTCCCACCAAGCAGGCATGGCTTTTAGCAGCTGGGAACTTATCAGAGACAGGATATGACAGCTACCCCTGTTTGACCACATCTCCTCCTGGATTCTGTTTTCAAACTGGGAAGAGTCATTTGAATGATCAGTTAAATCTCAAAATTTAGTTTTAATTGCAGCATAAAAAAACATTTCCTCAACCTCCTCATCTTCTTCCCCCCCACTGGTGGTCCTCATTAAGGGATGTCATTTTCCTTTAAGCCAAGTGACATCCAGAACAACCTCAGAGTGGATCCAGTTACTAAGCAGGCATTTGCTATTGCAAGGCTGGCTTTTGCATGCTTTGCAAGTTTTACTGTATATATTTAGTAACTCCAATTGTTTCTGATAGTGATTTTTTGTAAGCACCATTGGGAAAGCTTGTAAATGTAGCTGCACTGTTTTTAACATCCTACCATCTCTAGCTCACACTGGCAGCAATGGAAATTGATAGTGTTGAATGTGAGCCTGGGGTGTTCCTGGTTTGTCAGCATGTCCAGAAACTCTTATAAAATCCTTTAGCGTCAAGTCCTCAAAATTATGTCAGTGAATCCTGAATGATAATTAACTTCTGCATTTATTTTAGGCTGCATGAGAAGATAAGTTTCAAGGGGGTTTGTGGGGTTTTGCCTTTCGAGTATTTTTGCCCTTTATGTGAAGACTATTTTGAAACTAAAGCATTGAGTTGAGGAAGCACACTGTTTCATTGTGATAATTTTGGAGCACATCAGCTCTTTTGGAACTGCTTGTGCATCAACACAAGTGTTTCAGCAGCATGAAAATGAACAGACTAAACACTGTGATGCTGTGGCTACATCTGTGCGTGTGTGACGTGAACTAGAAAGCCTTGAGGGAGCAGTTTCACCTTGTTGTACCCAAGCTTGGCCCACTGGTTTGGAAGTCCAGTCTTGCAGACCCTTGGGTGAGCAGGGGGGTGTTGACTGGGAAAAAGCCACAGGGTGGCAGGGGTAGATAGGTAGCCTGAATTTAAAAGGATCCCAAGTCCCACATCAGCAGCTGAAGAATGAGGTGGTGAAGCATTAACTCCCCTCTGAAGGTGCATACAGTACTCCTGGGGCAGAGACCTTGACTAAAAAAGGGTGTTTGGTTGCTCATGACAGCACAGAGCTGCTTCCAGCCTCCTGCAAAGACATCGTCCATGGAGAATGAGGCTTACAATAACCTGTGATTTTGATGAGCAACATGGGTCTTCCCACCTACCAGAATTAGAGATAGTTTTTGCCTTCTCAAGAACAGATTAATAGGTTGTCATGGTTTAAGCCCAGCTGGCAACCCAGAACCACACAGCCGCTTGCTCACTCTCCTCCCTTCCTCCCCCCACTTCCAGAGGGATGGGGAGGAGAATTGAAAGAATGTAAGTCCCATGGGTCGAGATAAGAACAGTCCAGTAGCTAAGGTATAACACAAACCACTGCTGCTACCACCGATAACAATAATGATAAGGGAAATAGCAAGGGAAGAGAATACAAATGCTCATCATCCACTGACCGATACCCAGCCTGACCTGAGCAGTGATCTAACCCTTCCGGGTAACTGTCCCCAGTTTATATGGTGGGCACGATGTGCTGTGGTATGGAATACCTCTTTGGTCAGTTTGGGTCAGGTGTCCTGTCTCTGCTTCCTCCTGGC